>CM055897.1:2817500-2830000 GCA_029582155.1 Panopea generosa | reverse complement strand
GTGTATACCTATTGATGTTATAATTATGTGTTTGTCTTTGCCGATATATGTATGTGTGTTGACCTCTACATATACCAATATGACCTCTACACATACATATGTATGTATCTGTGTCGATGTCATATAAAAATATATGTATGTATGTATGTATCTACGTTTGCTATGCATTGTTAAGTAAAATTTAATATTTGATAACAAGGACTAGATGAAAACACGTAACTATTCAATAGTATTCAATATTTATTTTCGTATAACATAGACTTGGTCTCCGATATTCAGGGTTCCCTCCTGTTCGACGCTGGTGTGGATTCCGAGGGCAGGTTTATACGGTCCGTATGGGTCCATGCATCGGAATCTGAAAAAAACACATAATTATGGGCACATTTCACAGGCAGATGATAGATGTAAACATATGCAGATGATATATGTAAACATATGCAGATGTAAGATGAAAACATATGCAAATGATAGATGTAAACATATGCAGACGATAGATGTAAACATATACAAATGATAGATGTAAACATATGCAGATGATATATGTAAACATATGCAGATGATAGATGTAAACATATGCAGATGTAAGATGTAAACATATGCAGATGATAGATGCAAACATATGCAGATGATAGATGTAAACATAAACAAATGGTAATTGTAAACATATGCAGATGATAGATGTAAAATATGCTAATGATAGATGTAAACATATGCAGATGATAGATGTAAACATATGCAGATGTAAGATGTAAACATATGCAAATACTCATATCAGAAAACCGCAATAAACAATTATAATAAATCACTTACATATGACTGACGCTACGTCATGTTTATTTATTATTAATGTTCAATACAATTTTTGCAATGAACTACAATTTCTTATATATTTCAGAACATATTTTAATATATCAGGTGTGAACATGCCGCGGTTTGACTTTTGTGATTTGATAGTACTAGTATTTTGACTGTATATGTTAAATACGTATCTGTCAAATGTGTCCATGTATTTGGGGACAATGTGTGTATTTAGATGTTTTGAGCTGGTACGATTCATTATACGCTCGTAAATAAAAAAAGTTTCTCCATGACTGAATGGTCTAAAACGCTGTTTCCAAATCACTAACCTCCCACCGCCGCCAATGTCGTTCAAGTCCCGCTCGCTCCAAACATTTCACACGGGACAGTTTGCCAGTTACCTGTGGAAGGACGGAAGGATTCATTTGAAGGTCTTCCCCCACAAATGAAAACTGGATGTGTCATAATATATAACCTGAAATGTGTTTATTTAAATCAAAGTACCTTTTCAATTCTTTCAGAGGTTGCTGACCCTTATCCTTGACGCCTGTTTCTGGGTCGATAGTTGTTATAAGGCATCTGTAAGTAGATATGGAAGAATTCATCAGTATGTTTACTTTTTGTGTCCTCTGTGGCTGGGCCGCAGCTATAGCTGTACTATTATGTGACCAGTGTTTCACTGTGACAATCAGATTGTTGTATGTTATTGTTGTTATCCGAATTGCTGTGTTCATTGTTATACCATTGACTTACCACTAGGTGGCGCTTACGGAGCAAGTGACGTCATCTGTGGAAACATATTGATCGTAATTCGGATTACTATGATCAGAGTTTACATATCATTGTTATCCGGATTGCTATGTTCAGGGTGTACATTTCATTGTTACCCGGTTGCTATGTTCAAGATGTACTCATTGTTATCCGGACTGCTATGTTCAGGGTGTACATCCCGTTGTTATCGGGATTACTTTGTCTAGAATATACTTCCAATTGCTATGAAGATTACGATATTTAGAATACAAAGCTCAATGTATCCAGAAACGCCCTGCTAAGGACATAAAACACATTTTTTTCCGGATTACTATGTTCAGGGTGTACATACCATTGTTTTCCGGATTACTATGTGCAGGGTGTACTCAACGGAATGGTTCACTCTACTTCCGGTTCAGCAAATCAGATCTTTCTTAGTTTTGATCATATGCGACACCTGCTTTTTTAAAAGACAGTCGTCTTGACAAGTTCGCTCGAGAATAAATTCATTTTTATTTAGCGAAAATCAAATAACGTTTCGGACTTTATCGAAGATTGTCATAGTATTTCGAAGGAGTATCGGTCGGATGTTTATTTCTATATTCATTATTAATTATATAGTATTAGATATTTTCTATGACCAAAATCTTGTACAAAATAACTGTCATGATTTCCATCCGAATAAATATTTTTGAATTTTATTATAACATAACCATTGCAGAGGTGTGTTTGTTTCAGCCAATCAGATCTTACTTCCAAATCCAAACGTTTCTTCGACACAACTTGTCAAGACGTTTATCTTTTAGAAAAGCAAGCGTCGTATGTGATCATGACTATGTTATCAGTATCATTATATCCAGGGTGTACATATCACTGTTATCCGGATTACTTAGTGCATATCAAAGCACGTTTTCGAACGATTTTTATAAAAAAAATTATTTGATCGTCCTCTACGTGCATACGCCATTCGCTTTTTTATGGGTGGATTTTCCGCACCGATTTCAGTGCGGAAGCGAAAACACTCATATTGACGAAAATATGTAATATAATTAGCAAAAACTCTTACCTGTTGCTATAAAAAACACTTTATTTATGTCCATAACAAAAAAAATATCCACAAAATCGCACATTTAACACTGAAATAACTTTGTTCTTACACACGCCTACTTTCATATCGCGTTTGACAGTTATCACGTGACGCGCACTATTCAAGCGTCGTAGCGATTTGAATAAAAAATACTGTGATGGAAGTTTTACGCGATAAATAGGAAAACTAATTCTTGTGGCGGAAGAGTATTACACATTATTTTTCAAGTCAGTAACCCTGTGTATTCAAATGAAAACAACACATATGTGTTATGACAAAAAAGACAATATTCATCAAGTAACATTTCAAGTGTATTCAAATGAAGACAGCAATATTTGTGTTGACAATAATTGGGTTCAACAATATTCACCACTTTAAATAAATAGTCTGTCTATAGCAGAGATGTTGCCTACACACTGACACTTCTTTTGACAAATGATGCAGCAGCAACAAGAGCTGCATTCACACACATGACATTGTCTTTTTTCACAGTTTTTCGATTGTGGGATATCTGTTATTTTCATAGTCTTTGTAAGTAATTGCTTTAATACTTGTTCGCGTAGACACACCTCACTACTGACTAGCTCGCGAATATCATCGTCTGATACTGTTTTCATCAGTGATCGTTTATAGGGGTATAGTAGAGCGACAGAAGGTTGTCCTGCACGATCACCCCTTCATACCTCCTGCCAATACCCCAAAACACTTCTAGGCGCTCCCCAGTACATGATGATATCAATGTCCGATATATTTACTCCCATACCGAAAGCTACTGTACAAACCAGTACCCTAATGTTTCCCGTAACGGATGTAAAATCGGCTAAAATTCTATCTTTGGAATTTTGATTCGTAGAACTGTGGAACATTTCTGCAATTCTCGATTTTGCACAAATTTCACCTTTGAAGGCCCGTCTCCTAGAGACAATATAATCCAGGACCAAATGCTGTACACAGCAGCATACGTTCTGAAAAAAAAACAACGAATTATTAAAACTTAAACTTAGATAATTAAAAAAAAAGGTAAACTCGTTGATACAAAAAAAGTACATTTTTTCCTTCTTCTTTCGGACGGCTTTTTGCATTCCTGCATTTTCTCTCGTGCATTACGCATGTATATATACATTGTTTCACCATCATAATAAATATAAATTATTTCACAAAGTATGCCTAATACGTATTTTTTACAGCATTATGTTTTTAAATACATTTTACTAACCGGCAAAATATGAGCGTTTTCCTTATTTCATTGGATGATTTCAAATAGTCCAGATACCACGCCAGTTCTTCCTTGTGATCTTGAGAACATGGTCTTATATCTAAGAAAATATTGGGTCTGAAAAAGGAAGAAAAGATACCCATTAGTCATATGACTATACACTTATTTGTATGTCTAATTAAAACAGAATACAGTTATTGTAGTTTTAAGTAAACTTTGTTAATTGTATTTTTTTTTAATATAATATTATTATTTAAACGTATAAACTCTGTAGGATCGAGAGAAGCGACCCTGCTCCACCATCCCCCCAAGTGCGTTTGTGAGATTTAAATATAAAAAAATGGCAGCATTTTAAAGTGAAAATAACGAAACATATCCGCTTGGACTCTGGCAAATGGTAACCTTCGTGTTTTTTCCCAAAGTTAATGGTTTATATTTCGTTTACGATTTCACTCCAGTCTTACACATACCTCCTGGTTCTGAGCTAATGAGATTTATTTTTACCCCCCGGAAGAAAATTGAATTAAATTTGGTAACATACCTGTCCGGTATAAAAAAAAAAAAAAAAAAAAAAAAAAAAAGATTAAATCATCTAAAACGAGATACCTGAAGATGTCTGCCTCAACCTTCTCAGTTGCTGTAGCAGTCAGTGCAAGCATGGGGCTATCAATGATACTTCTGATATATGGTATTTCCCGAAACTCTGGTCGGAAACTTTCGCCCCTGTAAATTTAAAAGTATTAAAAATACAGATATAAGCGCAGCACGTGTATGTCATTTACGTTTTTATTGACAATATTTATTGCACCATAAATTCTATTAAATACACACTTTTTATAAAAATATAACTATCTAATCGCATGAAATCATTGCATTTATTTATTTATTTATCTTTATTACATGATTTATTCAATATATATGTGTATATGTATATAATTTTATTATGTATGTGCGTTTTACAGTGGGAATAAAAATTGTTTCATAGGTCGTAACTACGGCCGGATATAAAGTATGATTGTATTTATAAGACTATTACTGCAACGTTTGTATGTGAATAAAATATAAAAGTCTAAAATCTATATAAACTTTTCAAAACTTAACTTATAAAGTTTGGATATACATACCACTCAGACACACAATGGGCTTCGTCACATACTAGCAAACACAACCGTTTCTTAAATCTGTCATCTAGAGCCAAATTCCTCCAGTGGGATGTTTGTAACAACTCTGGAGAAGTGAAAATAATGGACACTTCGGCACGATATAACTCTGAAATATATATATAATAAAATTAATTTATAATGAAATTGATCACATGCACAAAAAGACAGACAGACAGACAGACAGACAGACAGACAGACAGACAGACAGACAGACAGACAGACAGACAGACAGACAGACAGACAGACAGACAGACAGACAGACAGACAGACAGACAGACAGACAATACCATATCCATCCGTCCCTGGAAGAGGTTAATAAACAATTAAATATGTAATAAATTATATTGATATATATGATTGACTGGCCGGCTTTTTATCGATATTTCAAATTTAGAATAATTACCTGAAATTTCTGACTTAGCCGTTTCGTTGGTGACTGAAATACTCTTGATGCTATGTGTTTGTAACTGAATCTTTTGGTCTTCCATGAGGCTTAACAGAGGTGATATGACAACAGCTATATGATTTTGCTCAGGTTGTACCTGCAAAAGATCAAAGGTATAAATTAGAAAATCGTCGTCAACGTATTGCCTCATATATAACACAACACAGACTAAACATTATCATGCACAAAAGAGAAAACAATGAGAGAGAGAGAGAGAGAGAGAGAGAGAGAGAGAGAGAGAGAGAGAGAGAGATCCAACGTGAAGAAAAATATACCGCATACAATACATTTTTTGTACAAATATAATTATCATTGATGAAATTGATGAATACCCTATTAAATAAAACTGACTTACCTCATCAAGGATAATTGGTGGTAGAGCAAAGCACAGACTCTTTCCAAATCCTGTCGGTATAATTCCAACAACATCCTTAGAATGCAAAATAGCATTTAAAACATCAACTTGTTCCTTCTTTAAAGAAATATCAAAATTATATTTATGTTTTACGGCTTCGAACACATTTTCTGCGTCAATATCCATCTTCCCGCGCTGAATCCAGCCACCTTGCATTCGAACTACCTCGCCAATTATCCTTATTAATTAATACCAAAGGATGACGGAATCGGCCGAATATGAACGCCAGCTCTGTGTAAAACACGCGCTGTACCACATCAAAGGGACTACATTGGCGTGTGTTGCGTAATGGTTGTCTGTGCTGGTCAGTTAAGGATATAACTTATAGAGTGGTTATGTATATCTGATAGTATTGGGACAAATGGTTAGCTATTATGACATTACTATTGGATTACATTAAAGTGATAATGTTCTAAAGTCGAGATGGATTTCTATCAGGGAAAATGAATTAATTATGTAGTGCGAAAACTGTAATAAAAAATTTGACGCTAGAGTTGGAGAGCATGTCTCTTTATTGACAATTTACTTGATTGTGAAGGATGTATAGTTTTTGTAAGTCGATTTCATTAAATTGATGATATGTATTGTTTGTCAAATAGGAATAGTTTTCTGTTCTTTTGGAGAAAATCTATTTAAGTAATTATGCAGTGCGTAAACTGTAATAAGATATTTGATGCTCGTGCTGGAGGTTATAAGCGTGTACCTTTATTAACAAAACACCTACCAGGGGATATTCATGAGGAAATCGTGGGAAGCAGCGTTACTCCTAAAATATCTGCGCGTAGCGACTCCCGGTTCGTTTGTAAAGCTGCTTCCAGTGCACGTGCCAAAAAAGAATTATTTAAAAAAAACAGAGACGAGAGAAACATGCGTTTGAAAGCAAACATTTAAACAAGTTGATTTAATCAAATTTATTCTGTTTATGTGGGGTAGGGTGCGGGTAATAAAATATTACAAATTACAAAATATATATCATAAGACAGAAGAATGTTTTCTTTTCTTATTTGTCTATAACCCATAGAGATATGGAGCACGTGGTCAAGCGGTAGAGCACCGAACCCATGATCGGAGGGTCGTGAGTTCGATCCTCCGCTACGGCTATGTGTGGTGTCCTTGAGCAAGACATTTTTCCGCAATTGCTTTGTACTGGTTCTACCCAGGAAGACTTCGAGCGTGATTTGTCTAAGTTGTAAGAACTTGTTTCACAACCAAAGTAAATTAAATAAGTTTAAACTAAAATAGAGATATACAAGTCCTTGCTATAACCCATATATATATATATATTTCTCTCTGTAATTTTTTCAATAAAGATCTTATTTTTTTATTTATTCTTCAGCAGTAACAAATCACTTAATCATAATAATATTCATTAAAATAATCATAGGTTTGAAACTAAAAACGTGACGAAACTAAAAACGTGACGAAATATCGGACATAAGAAAACTTTCTCATTCCTGTATAACCCATATCGCATGTACATGTTTCCACCCAGTAGCTCGGATCTAGCTCGCATCTAACTCCACTTATGTAAAATGGCTGCTAAATGACAGCAAAACAAGGTAAATTCGAATGTCTTGGTCATATTCACCTTCTATCAAACTACAGAGGACAGTTTTTTTGCATAGCACGCATTTATTATTCATTATTTTATCAATATAAATCACCGTTTTAAGGAATTAACGATTGTTTACGCAGTAATTGCCTTCGAAAAAGACGTATGTATGTGGTCTAATTTTCCACTTGGTTTTGTTCGGATGGAAATGAGACGTAAAGGGGCTTGTCTCACCCCTATTACGGCGATTAAATGAGACTACCGGATTACTATGTTCAGGGTGTACATATCACTGTTATCCGGATTACTATGTTCAGGGTGTACATATCACTGTTATCCGGATTACTATGTTCAGAGTGTACATTTCATTGTTATCCGGATTACTATGTTCAGACTGTGCATTTCATTGTTATCCGGATTACTATGTTCAGACTGTACATTTCATTGTTATCCGGATTACTACGTTTAGAGTGTACATTTCATTGTTGTCAGGACTGTGGTGTTCGACTGACATGCATGTCAAGTAGTAACAACCGTGAAACGTTCATGAAAAAACTCACAACAAAAAAACATAAACAAGCAAACCTGACACAGTGGTCGACATATCGGAGGTGCACTTTGTCTCCTATAAAGACTTCCCGCCAGTTATCCTGCAATAGTAATGCACTCTCTATGTCAGCTAATGTTTCAGTAATTGTAATGCAATCTCTATGTCAGCTAATGTTTCAGTAGTTGTAATGCAATCTCTATGTCAGCTAATGTTTCAGTAGTTGTAATGCAATCTCTATGTCAGCTAATGTTTCAGTAATTGTAATGCAATCTCTATGTCAGCTAATGTTTCAGTAATTGTAATGCAATCTCTATGTCAGCTAATGTTTCAGTAGTTGTAATGCATGCTCTATGTCAGCTTATGTTTCAGTAATTGTAATACAAGCTCTATGTTAGCTTATGTTTCAGTAATTGTAATGCAAGCTCTATGCCAGCTCATGATTTCGTAATTTGTATATAGACTTTGTGTAAGCTTAAGGAATTGTAATTTAAGCTGTCAGTTCATGGTTAGATATATATCAAATAAAGTATAAATAAAGTTATAATGTAGAGCTGTTATTATGCGCATGCCCAGTGGAAGCATTTCCTGTTTCAAATAGGTGTCTTATGCTTACATAATACAAAACATACATTCCGTCTTTTACTAGACTTGGTGTACATTACAGTGTATCATTTCAGTTATCATAAATGTCTAATAACGTAGACAATTTAAAAAACAATCGTATAGCGTAATGGGAACTTTCATTCTGTAATTATGACTGAATCAGCAAATAGTATTTGATTAAACACTCCAGTTGTATGTATACCTCGTCAAACGGATGAGTTCCCTCGACCATAACATTTGGTCTGAAGTTTATGCACGTGACTGGTTTCTCTAAGCGTTTGTTTAAAGCGGCAACGGACGATTCAGACATCAGCATGCACGGGACCCATTCTTGAAATGCAACCTGGAAAATGATACAGCTCGTAGTGGATGTTTGTAAATTGCAGACATAGGTGCTTGAGGACTCTTTTAAACATAAAAGTCTGATTATTTTTCTGAACATTGCCTGCCAATTAATGGTAGTAGAACTTATGGCGGAACCGTGCGTGCATGCGTGCATGCGTTAACAGAAATAAAAATGTTTAATCTAAATATTATACAGCGACTCTTCTAGACATTGAAGCGACGCGAGGGCTCTGCTAAACAGCAAGACCCTGGCTGTATTTAGATTAATAAAAAAGCTGTATGATGCGTTATAAGTTAACATCATGTGACAGCACCCGAAAGAATAGAAATATCTTTAACTAAGTCATTCACATTCCCGATCTATATCAACGCAGAAAACACGTCACCTTTACGTTTGGCTTTATAGGTGTTGGCCAGTCCTTGGCAACTTCAATTGATGGCCTTTTGTCAAGTGAAGGAGCGGAATAAAACAGCCTTAGCTCTTCTTTTTGGAGGACTTTACATATCCAGGCCGCTGCTCTGTCACCGCAGTCCATTGCCAAAATCGGTGCAAACTTCACTCTGCGTGATAATATGTCAATGACGTCAAATACCTTAATAAAAAGTGGCACGTGCTTTGACGAATAATGCTTTACATTCGCAGTATCCACAACAAAATAGATTTTTTTTTAATTTTCTAGATCTAGATACTTTTAGATAAAAATACAGTTATTTTACCTTATCAGACAGGCTAGGCCAGCTCAGTCCGTAGCGTATCTGACTATCAATCCAGAGGTCATGAGATCGAATCCCCGCCTGGACAGTCTCCGTGGTTATTGATATACGACAGCGCATATGCAAATTGGAAGGTTACCAATTACTTACAGAGATTGGTGTGCTCGAGTACCGCTTAACTTTCCAGAATTACAGGAAAGAGTGGTTAGAATAACTGATCATCTGTTAGTCCTCAATGACAATAAAACGATGCTTAATATTCAATAACTCAAAATATACTCAACGATATCCAAGACGAAAAACACGTTCGGCGTTAGAATTAGATAAATATCATGTCACAGTGACAAATACTTTTTCAGAAAGATACGCGTCCAGATATAAAAACTTTAAATGTTGTGTACGAGAGATGCCAATAAATACGCTGGAGAAGTCACAACTTACACGACAGTTTTGATGCTGTCGGGCTCAACAGCTGGGTCCAGAGGTAGTTGTAAGGGCTCGCACCCACTTGCTGTTAGACAGAGGCAGCCATCTTTAACACGTGATCGAATCAGTGTAAGGCGGGTGTTGTTCATCAGGGTGTAATAGCTACCATCCTTCTTCGTCACCATCCAATGTCTGTTTCGTATACAATGTAAATATACGTTTTATAGTTAGTCAAGTTTATTCAATTATTGGCACAATTTGTCTTTAGTCATTTTACAAAGACATATTGCAAAAACAAAACATATTGTAATAAACATGATTATAAGATATTAATCGCACATTTAACTGTACAATTTACATGTACATTATTACTGCAAAACAGTCATGTATTCAAACCTATCGTTTCTAATAACATGAGCTTCCTGAATTCATTTTGACATTTTAAACTTTTTTTGATGAACGCCTAATGCACATGTTATTAAAACAATTATTATCTTCTCTTGGTTTTTATGACGCTTTGTTATTCCAAGGTGTTGGAGATAACACTTTGTTTTTGTATAAATTTACTTTCTCGTCTTCGGATCTCAAGTAGAGCGAATACCTACACTTTAATTTTTGATAATTTTGCTTTAAAATCTTACTTGTATATGAATAATATAGAAAAATACAGAATTGCGTTATCTAGGTTAGACTCTCATCTCACAATTTACAAATAGAAGCTTGAAGATTGCACAAACCTCATAGTATACCTTTAAATGAACGTAAATGTACCACATGTGATACATTAGAAGACGAATATCATTTTGTAATTGAATGCAGATTGTATAATAAAATAAGAAACACATATATAAAGAAATATTACTGGAAAAGGCCAAATATGATTAAATTTTTAGCACTTATGCAAAATCAAAACGAAAAAACTATTAGATGTCTTAGTGTTTTCGTGTTTAAAGCTTTTGAAATAAAGAAAAATGAAATATTCATTTAACCCAACTTACAATGCTATGTTACAAGTTTACATAACTTATATGAAATATAAAAACAATTACAAAGAAAACTTTTTTGAATACAAATGCATCTAAATTCAATTATTGTATTAACAGTTTATATGTTTGGAATATTTTCATCAGCAATACTAAATTATGGTTGAAATATGTCATCTTCTCCGCACAAATAAGCCTGACGAAAATTACGAAAATATATAGGTCATATCAATAGCATAGTTTATATTCGTCAACTGAAAAAATCATTCGACGACCTCTATTTTGATATATAGTAAGTATAATTCCAAAAGATTTCCATTAGTTTTATAACGCAAGTACCATTACGGTGGGCGACGTCTATATATTTATTTTTTACTAATATTGATTTAATAACGAGTTTAAATTACTTTATAAAACCGGTAACTATATATTATTCAGTATTGCAAAATGTATATTACACTGTGTTGAATGTGAAAGTGTCAACCATCGGATAAAACTGTCAACTTTTTGCCCCGGGGATGTATGCTTTAATGTTGTCTGGATTTCTATGTCCAAGGCGAACTTCTCATTGTTATAGACTCGGTCAATATTACAAGTATCAGGAATGTCATATTTATATAACGCCACATTTTAATCAATGCTATTTAAGTCCTATACCACATTCAGGATTGTGTGTAGTAACAATGGACTGCAACATAATTGTGTTGTCTGGCATCTTATGCGTGCTTATTTCTAAGGTTGAGAGGTCGATTTCATTTACGTTTAAACAAAATTATCGGTGACCTTTTCTGGGACGACGTCATTATAATCCTGAGCAGAGACAGCGTCCTTCCGCAAGAAACTGGCAAACTTTATCACATAAATAAAAGTTTTTGGGCTGAGCGAGGCTCAAACTGACGGCCTCAGCAGAGAGAAGTAAGTGGTTACTAGACGACAGCGGTCACGGATCATCTACATAATAAATTAAATATGGTTACTGGTAATTGGTGCATGATGTTTTGCTATATGCTGGCAGATGAGCCAGACAGCTACACTACACTTATACTGTATACCATACATAATATAAGTTTACCTACATACATTGTAATTTAAACTTATTTATTTTCCCCATTGTTAGTTCTTACAACTTAAACAAATCACGCTCGAGGAACCAGTACTAAGCATATATGCGGAAAGGTGTCTTCCCGGCTTCAAAGATACCACACATAGCCTTGGCGAAAAGTCGAATCCACGACCCTTTGATCATGGGTTCGATGGTCCAAGTTTACCTAGACATCTACTATCTACATACTGCCATATAGATATGACGTGTACTTTGTAAACTCACCTGTCGACGGCGCCATTAACTTTAAGTCCATGTTTTGTCAACTCTGCTTCCCGCACGTCTTCCATTTCCCGAGATGATTTTAATGGATATATCAGTAATCGTGAAACTGTACCGACATATTCCTTC
>CM055897.1:2755000-2807500 GCA_029582155.1 Panopea generosa | reverse complement strand
AATTATGTTACGTTTCGTATTATCAAACCTATAATTATGTTATGTTTCGTTATTATCAAACCTGTTATTATGTTATGTTTCGCTATTATCAAACCTGTTATTATGTTATGTTTATGTATTATCAAAAATGTAATTATGTTATGTTTCGTTATTATCAAACCTGTAATTATGTCATTTTTCGTTATTATTAAACCTGTAATTATGTTACGTTTCGCATTATCAAACCTATAATGATGTTATGTTTCGTTATTATCAAACCTATAATTATGTTATGTTTCGTTATTTTCAAACTTGTTATTATGTTATGTTTCTGTATTATCAAAAATGTAGTTATGTTATGTTTCGTTATTATCAAACCTGTAATTATGTCATTTTTCGTTATTATTAAACCTGTAATTATGTTATGTTTCTGTATTATCAAAAATGTAATTATGTTATGTTTCGGTATTGTCAAACCCGTATTTATCATAAGTTTTATGTTTTGGTGTTATCAAAAATGTAATTATATAACGATTTGTTGTTAACAAAAATGGTATTATATTACGATTTGTTATTTTTATCAAATATGTAAATAAATGTAATTATGTTATGCTTTGTATTTATCAAATATGTAAATAAATGTAATTATGTTATGCTTTGTTATTATCAAATATGTAAATAAATGTAATTATGTTATGTTTTGTTCCTCAAACATGTAATTATGTAACAATTTATTTTTATTACAAATTTTAGTTTTTATGAATTGATGAAAAACATTAGGTTAGTTTAATATCAGTGAATTCTGAATAAACGCACGCATTTTATGCTAACTAGCATTAAATGCCATGTAATACTCGTGACAGAGAAACTAAAAACGTTAATACATCTGGGAGTTATATCACACATGTATCAGTGACGACGTTCTACTGTCAAATATTTAGTTACATGGAATTTTTTTAGACTTATTAATAGTGGTCTACATCCGTATGGTCTCATTCCTTTGACTTCATTAACAATATATCAGTCGATTGTATTACCGAAATCCATATATGGTTGTGAACTATGGAAATTATGAACCAAAGCAAATATATTACAGCTAGAACGAGAACACGTACTCTGTATTCAAATTATGCAAGATATCCAACAATATACAAATTACAGATTTCACGTTAAGCTCCTTAGGTGCAACTTCTTTTGAAACGGAAATCGACTTAGTAGACCTACAGGAAACTACAGTTCTTTGTTCAATGATGCCGTCTCCTGTATAAGTATACTGATTCAGTAGTTACTGATAAATCGTTTGTTTAGATATATCAGTGGCAATAAACAAATGTTAGGTTTAATTCTTAGACATAACGTACTTATGCATTTCTCAAATACAATGTTAATGCGATTAGGTGACAAGACGGGTCCGCCTAAATGTTATACCTGTAAGTTTATGTTACAGTGAACTTATAACGAAATCGTTTTAATCAAATTTTAGAATAATTATTATTTATGTAAAATCATGTTTTAATGTACTATTTTTATCAGTCAGGTACATTTCTACACGTTAATCCGTTTAACAAAATCTATCCGCCTTATCATACATGCGAGGACAACTTTATTAACTTACCTGCTTTGTTTGAAAGCCGCCAGTAATACAATTAATCCATGTGGCTATTATCAATTTAAAATTTGTTACTAATGGAATGTTGCTAAGATTAAAAAGACCTGCCAAAAAGTATTGTTTTTAATTGGTTAGTTTAGGTCTCATGTGCTAGTAACATTGTAATTTTTTAGTCATGAAATATGAGTTAACGGGTTAGGAGTTAGTAGCAGCGTACTTTAGTTTCGTTCTTTAGTTTTCGTGTTTCAACATTGGCAATGTAGTTCTTTAGTTATGCAGCAGTTTAGGCTGCTAGGCGCGACACGTAGCTTATGCGGATGTGCATAACACTTAACGCTTAATCAGGAATTCTAACTTATATTTTTATCATTTTAATATCAAACAGGAACAAGGTACAACTTCAGCAGTGTTTCCCCTATGAAAGTGTATATAGTGTTATTTACTAAACATCAAGTGTTTATCTTCAATCACTACCGTCTTCAACCGTTACTGGCGGCACGAACATTTCATAGATATTACATTTTGTCATGAATATGCTTAACATAAATATACAATTGTACAAAGAACCTGTATGTAAAATAACAATGAATATGCTTAACATAAATATACAATTGTACAGAGAACCTGTATGTAAAATAACAATCTATTACAGCGGTGACATTGCTTCGTTAATTGCAGTCGTTTACATGTTTGCAATCTTTAACACGTTTGCTCATTTCTGTAATATGTGGATACTTTAGTACATATTGTTCATTTTTGGGATGCAATTATAAGACTTGTGGTCTCATTTATTAAAATAAATCTAAAAGATCTGATATACGCAAATCTATGTTCAATCCATCGTATATAATAATAAAAAAGTGACAGACATAAGTTGAGCAAATGCCTTTAACTTCAAGGAACCATTCACATTCCCACAACTCTATTCAGGTGCTGTTCAAAAATATAGCGAATATTCTTATGTGGCAAAACATACCCAATATTCTTATGTGGCAAAACATGGCGAATATTCTTTTGTGACAAAACATATCCAATATTCTTATGTGGCAAAACATGGCGAATATTTTTATGTGGCAAAACATAGCCAACATTCTTGTATGGCAAAACATAGCCAATATTCTTGTATGGCAAAACATTCCCAATATTCTTATTTGGCAAAACAAAGCCAATATTCTTATGTGGCAAACCATGGCGAATATTCTTATGTGGCAAAACATACCCAATTTTCTCATGTGGCAAACCATGGCTAATGTTCTTATGTGGCAAAACATAGCAAATATTCTTGTATGGCAAAACATAGCGAATTTTACTTTATGGCAAAAACATAGCGAATATTCTTATATGGCATAAACATAGCGAATATTCTTATATGGCAAAACATAGCGAATATACTTATATAGCAAAAACACAGCAAATATTCTTATATGGCAAAACATAGCGAATATTCTTATATGGCAAAAAAGCGAATATTCTTATATGGCAAAAACATAGCGAATATTCCTATATGGCATAAACATAGCGAATATTCCTATATGGCAAAACATAGCGAATATTCTTATATTGCAAAAACGTAGCGAATATTCTTATATGGCATAAACATAGCGAATATTCTTATATGGCATAAACATAGCGAATATTCCTATATGGCATAAACAAAGCGAATATTCCTATATGGCAAAACATAGCGAATATTCTTATATTGCAAAAACATAGCGAATATTCTTATATGGCATAAACATAGCGAATATTCCTATATGGCAAACCATAGCGAATATTCTTATATGGCAGAACATAGCGAAAATTCTTATATGGCAAAAACATAGCGAATATTCTTATATGGCATAAATATAGCGAATATTCTTATATGGCAAAACATAGCGAATATTCTTATATGGCATAACATAGCGAATATTTTTATATGGCAAAAACATAGCGAATATTCTTATATGGCATAAACATAGCGAATATTCTTATATGGCATTAACATAGCGAATATTCTTATTTGCCAAAACATAGCGAATATTCTTATATGGCAAAACATTGCGAATACTCTTATATGGCAAAACATAGCGAATATTCTTATATGGCAGAACATAGAGAATATTCTTATATGGAAAAACATAGCGAGTATTCTTATATGGCAAAAACATTCTTATATGGCATAAACATAGCGAATATTCTTATATGGCAAAACATAGCGAATATTCTTATATGACAAAACATAGCGAATATTCTTATATGGCAAAAACATAGCGAATATTCTTATATGGCATAAACATAGCGAATATTCTTATATGGCATAAAACAAATTTAGTAAACAAATGCTTTGCAGGATTGTAACTTAGACCTTGGAATCATGGTGTTTACTCAGCGTTGCTCGAGAAAAGAGTAACGTCCAAGTGGATGGTAGCGGCGCGGGATGGATTGCATATTTCACCTCGCATGTACATACTCAATAGTATATCTCATTCTATTCTGACAATTAATCTATCATATAAACTATTTTTTACAGAGACAACCGTTTCTGTTACTGCAGCGTCACAGAACCCGCCAACTACTGCTCTTCCATCCGGCACTGTATCAAATAATGGTGAAAAGAACCCGGGCACTTTCGAAACCGTGGTAAGTGACGTATTGCATATTCTTTCAAAACAAGTATTATTGCTTCTTCGTTCAAATACAAATGGCGGCGAAACTAATAAAAGGGGAGCTAACTTTATAAAGCATATTGGTCTTTAAAGAGCATACGGTGATGTTGAAGTTAATATTTCTCCATGGCCGCGCATAAATCAATCTGTACTCCTATGGAAATAGTAACCTCCTACCATTGCAATACACACCTAAAAATTTAATAAAATTAGTAATTATCATTATTTTTTATATAGCTAGTGCTGGCTCGCAAGTTTTGATAATATGAGTAAAACATCATTAAAAATACAATTTGAAGGTGGTCTTTACTTTTATTTTATCACAAAGATCAAACCTTTTTGTTACTGATGATTTTAAATCGTTCAACCATTTCCTATAATTTTGCCTCTTTCTAAAACCAGGAATGAAATTATGTACTGTGGTATTTTAATGTCATGTACATAAATACAGAAAAATGTGTTAAGTGAAAAATTAATGAAAATGTCCAGAGTGAAATAAAGTAATTTCAGCGATCAGTCGTGATTGTTTGATCTTAATGTCTAATTCATAAACTTCTACAAAAAAGCTTCTAGAGTTATAAACTCAATTAGAAAAGAAGAAAAAGCATGATACTAGTTTGCTATTTTGAACATTTACTATACATTTTCTAAATTATGCCCTAATTTTAATAATTATATGTCATTAATGTAGCTTTTAATTCGTCGTTAAATAAAAAAATATTTTTAATTTCTACGTTTCACTTTAATATCAAAGCCACAGCACTGTCGATCTCAACGCATACAGAACATATTTAGAACTTTCCGTGAGGAAGTTTTGATATAAGAATTTAATGGCCAATTTCTAACTTGATTTGCCTATTTCATCGTCGTGACATATTGTAATAGTTTTGTATTAGATTGGTAATAGAGCAGACACTTGTTTATATCGAAAACTGTAGAAAATGGCTTTTAGAAAATCCACCATTCTCCAGCGTTACGTATCTTTCAAAATAGCGCCACCACCTCCTCCATTATTACGCTGACTGTTCACCATAAAACCGTCACTTAATCAGTTTACCAGCAGAAGAAGACCGAAAAGGGTAACAATATAATGTTGAAGAAGGGATTGTTTATATGATAAAATGATATATCAAATTATGTTCGGTAACAAGACAGTTTTCACACTTTTAAAACACTTGTTCCAATGTTCACACAAAAAATTCCTTGTATTTCCCGAATGCTTATGAAAACGGCTACAGTCTGTACGGGTTAAATTGGTGCCGATAATCATAAATGTTACAGCATCATCTTGCTCGATTCAGATTTTTCAAAATATATCAACAATAGTTTAAAAAAATAGTTCTCTTACCGCTTATCGCGAATCCCACCGCCATTCAATGTTATCCCACCGCCTTCCAACGTACCCGCCTGCGCCTCCTCGAGAAACGTTTGGACACAGTGATGTTCGCATATGAAGTCTTTGTTTCATATGGCGAGTCCATGTTCGCACACGAAGTCTATGATTCACATGGAGAGTCCATGTTCGCACATAAAGTCTATGCTTCATGTGGCGAGTCCATGTTTGCACATGAAGTCAATGCTTCACATGACGAGTCCATGTTCGCACATGAAGTACATGCTTAACATGACGAATCCATGTTCACACATGAAGTACATGCTTAACATGACGAATCCATGTTCACACATGAAGTACATGCTTAATATGACGAATCAATGTTCACACATGAAGTCCATGCTTTACATTGCAAGTCCATGTTCGTATATGAAGTCTTTGCTTCACATGCGAGTCCATGTTCACACATGAAGTACATGCTTCATGTGGCGATGCCATGTTCGCACATGAAGTCCATGCTTCACATGGAGAGCCCATGTTCGCACATGAAGTACATGCTTAACATTGCGAGTCCATGTTCGCACAGGAAGTACATGCTTTACATTGCTAGTCCTTGTTCGCACATGAAGTACATGCTTTATATGGCGAGTCCATGCTCGCACATGAAGTACATACTTTACATTGCGAGTCCATGTTCGCAATGAAGTATACGTTTCACATGGCGAGTTCATGTTCACACATGAAGTTCATGCTTTACATTGCGAGTCCATGTTTGCAATGAACTCCATGCTTCATGTGGCGAGTCCATGTTCGCACATGAAGTCGATGCTTCACATGGCAAGTCCATGTTCGCACATGAAGCCTATTATTCACATGGCGAGTCCATGTTCGCACATGAAGTCCATGCTTCACATGACGAGTCCATGCTCGCAAATGAAGTCTTTGCTTCACATGGCGAGTCCACGTTGGCAATGAAGTGAAGTCTATGCTTCACATGAAGAGTCCAGGTTCGCACATGAAGTCTTTGCTTCACATGACGAGTCCATGTTTCGTGCATGAAGTCTATACTTCATATGGCGAGTCCATGTTGGCAATAAAGTGAAATCCATGCTTCAATTGACGAGTCCATGTTTCGCGCATGAAGTCTCTGCTTCAAATGGCGAGTCCATGTTCGCACATGAAGTCCATGCTTAACATGGCGAGTCAATGTTCGTAATGAAGTCAATACTTCATGTGGCGAACCCATGTTCGCGCATGAAGTCCATGCTTTACATTGCAAGTCCATGTTCGCAGTGAAGAAGTCTATTCTTCACATGGCGAGTCCATATTCAACCATGAAGTCTATGCTTCACATGGCAAGTTCATGTTGGCAATGAAATGAAGTCCATGCTTCACATAACGAGTCCATGATCGCAAATGAAGTCTGTGCTTCACATGGCGAGTCCACGTTGGCAATGAAGTGAAGTCCATGCTTCACATGACAAGTCCATGTTCGCACAGGAAGTCTGTGTTTCACATGACGAGTTCATGTTTCGCGCATGAAGTATATGCTTCATATGGCGAGTTCATGTTCGCACATGAAGTCTGTACTTCACAAGGCGAGTCCATGTTCGCATATGAAGTCTGTGCTTCACATGGCGAATCCATGTTGGCAATGAAGTGAAGTCCATGCTTCACATGACAAGTCCATGTTCGCACAGGAAGTCTGTGCTCCACACGACGAGTCCATGTTTCGCACATGAAGTCTATGCTTCATATGGCGAGTTCATGTTCGCACATGAAGTCTATGCTTCACATGACGAGTTCATGTTCGCACGTGAAATCTCTGCTTCATATGGCGAGTCCATATTCGCACATGAAGTCTATGCTTCAAATTGCGAGTCCATGTTTCGCGCATGAAGTCTATGCTTCACATGACGAGTCCATGTTTCGCGCATGAAGTCTATGCTGCATATTACGAGTCCATGTTCGCTCATGAAGTCTTTGCTTCATTTTACGAGTCCATGTTTCGCGCATGAAGTCAGTGCTTCATATGGCGAGTCCATGTTCGCACATGAAGTCTGTGCTTCACATGGCGAGTCCATACTCGTGCATGATGTATATGCTTCACATGGCAAGTCCATGTTCGCGCATGAAGTCTATGATTCATATGGCGAGTCCATGTTTCGCGCATGAAGTATATGCTTAATATGGCGAGTCTATGTTCGCACATGAAGTCTGTGCTTGACATGGCGAGTCCATGTTCGTGCATGATGTATATGCTTCATATGGCGAGTCCATGTTTCGCGCATGAAGTATATGCTTCATATGACGAGTCCATGTTCGCACATGAAGTCTGTGCTTCACATGGCGAGTCCATGTTCGTGCATGATGTATATGCTTCACATGTAGAGTCCATGTTCGCGCATGAAGTCTATGATTAATATGACGAGTTCATGTTTGCATATGAAATCTGTGTTTCACATGGCGAGTCCATGTCCGCACATTAAGTATGTGCTTCACATGGCGAGTCCATGTTTCGCGCGTGAAATCTATGCTTCATATGGCGACTATGCTTCACATGGCGAGTCTTCTGTTTCGCGCGTGATGTCAATTTCCATGTTACCAAGTCCATACTTTTTCACGTTAAAGCTATATTTTTTGCATTAGTAAACTAACTGTTTTTCACGTACCTTCCATATCTCCCAATGATACCAATGCAAACCTTGTTTCCCTGGTTACTTACATGTTTTCATTGTACAGTTATTTTGCTCGTTGCAAGTGCATATTACCATCGCTAAGTCCATGTTTTCCCATGAAAAGGCTTCCCTTAAAAATGCATTGATTTTCAAGAACAAATTGTTATGTCTACATAGGCATGATAGGATTCATTAATCAAAGTACAAAGGTCAACAGTTAGTATTACTGATAATAACAGATTATTAACTGTGTATGACTTATCTGCGAAATTGTGAGCACTTCCGGCTTTAACCGCCAACTAGATTTATCCCCATTCATTATTTCATTGCACGAACAGTCCAGTTATTATTAAGAATAAATTAGTGAGAAACTGTATAACAGGTCAGCTACCACCATTAGCCTACATATCCCATATTCTTATACATTACAGTATCTGTGCGTATAACCTACTATTGAAACAGTCGTTCATGATAACGACCACCTTGCTCTCAAGTATCACCCTAGTACATAAAAAAAAAAAATACACAGGTCAAAAGTATCACTTTTACCTACTTTCGGTTCTTTGAAGGTCATGATCCCAGGCTCGTACTGAATTCATTTGCATTTCCATAGATTTACCACTAATACAATTTGCTCCATTAAATATCCAAAACGAGCAAATATGACGGGGTTTTTTCATGATAAAAACATCGTTGTCTAACAAATTAAGAAGGAAAACATTCATTGCGATATTTTTAACTCACAATTCAAACATGACAATGTTTTCAAAATGTTTAAACTACGTCAATGATACCATTCAAATAAAAAAATAAGTATTACAGTAAAGAAAATGCATTTTTAGACCAAAAAAAACGATGCTTATTTATAACGGACATTATGCTACTATCCCTCGGGAGTATTTCCTGTTTCCAATGGTGGCGCTATGCCTGTATCGTTGTAGGTGTAACCCCACCATTGATTTTTGTTCTTTATTCTATAGTAAATAATAAAAGTTTGAAGGCTTGTCATTCATAGAGGGACCCAAATGAAAGAAGTGAAACTTACATATTCCTGTTTGCCAACCTCTGTACTACCAAAATATGATGAAAAAAGTAGGGGTCATGTGTCATATAAGAGATTTTTTTAATGTCAAGTGTAAACACCGTTGAAAAAACGGAAGTAAACTTCCAAAATATTCATACTCCCCATCTCAAAAACTTTTTTTCTTCTTCTAAATTCACAATTCAAACATGACAGTGCTTCTGAAATGTTCCAAATAGGTTAACAATGCCACCCAAACCAAAATATGACAATAAAAAATGTGAAAATGCATTTTAAGAGAAAAAGAAACTAGGATTATTTATGGCAGCCATCATGCGACTACCCCACGGAAGCACTTCCTGTTTTGCAATGGTGGCACTATGCCTATAAGGATTTTTTTTTTTTTATAAATTGGTTTTAACCTCCTGTATGGAAAACAATACCAATTTCCAGCAATATTGCCAACTTACAGGCATTTAACACTGAAAATTTGGTCAAAATATCATTTTCTAGACGGTCATAGTGTCAGTCGGCAGCTGGCGGCCAAAACTGTATTTTAGGCATTTTCAGTGATTTAATCATTTTAATTCATGGACATCAAAACCCGTCATTTTTTTACATTATAATAGTCTCATGACATTTTCAACATATGTGTTGACTAAATGAAAACTTAAAATATTGTTCAAAATGTGGAATTTGCAGGTTTTTTTTACTTCAAAACAAAAAAATCACAAAAAAAACAATGATTTTTCATATAAATCCATGATAAATATGCAACTGTGACTTCAATTTCTGTAATAAAATATCATTTAATGCTGTTTAATTAAGGAGTTGTTTCTTATTTAACATTTCCGACCATAACAATGTAAAAAAAAAGTTATTTCACCAATTTTTACCAATTATCAGGTCAATGGTGCATTACTGAAAATGGTGTGAAAAACAGTCTCCACAAGGCAGACCAAACTTTAGCAAACTTGAACCAAAATTTCATATCATAAGGTGTTAAACTAGAGTTTGAATAGGTATTTAAACACATTAAAGTAGGTTATAATCATCAAACATAAATTTTGTAACTTTTTTTTACATTTTTTATGCTTTTATGGGTGACAAAATGAGAAAAAAGAAATTATCGAGAGAGAAACACTGTAAAAATATAGGATTTAAGAAAGGTGTTCAAAGTGGTCAAAAAGGTAAAATTTATTCATTCTGTAATGAATGTAATGATAAGAAATATGTAAGACTCTTGAAAGAGTCATTTGATGAAAGAAGTGTGGTAAATAAGGGAAAGCTTACCTTTAGAGATATCGATGGTTCCGGAACCAATGTCGCTCCGCTACGTCCCGTGGTTAAGCGTAACACACTGCTCGATGCATACGCCAGTGCTGACAAAACTGAGGTTCACTCCGACTCGTTCACTAACAAACTATATAGTCAGGCACGTGTACAGGCAATGTTCAACACTGAAATAAAAAATCATTGTTTGTATGGTAATGCATGTGAAGGTGAATTAAATATTGATGCCGCAGTATCAAACAAATGGAGTCTAGCTTGGACAGAGCGACTAAAATGTTCAAAATGCCCCTACATAAGTAAATATTATAAACTGTATGATGAGATAAAAACAAACAAAAGAGGCAGGAAAGCTGCACAGGTAAATGTAGGTTTCCAAATGGGTCTAATGACTACTACCATCAGTAATACTGGGGCCTCCAGAATACTTGTAAACTCAAATATCATACCACCTTCAAGAAATGCTATGCAAAAACTTGCTAACAAGGTTAGTAAGGATGTACAAACTTTAAACCAAATTAACATGACTGAAATAAGGAAAAAAATAAAAGCTGACAACAACATTTGTGGTAATAAAAATGAAAATGAGGTAATTTGTGAAGGTGACAGTTGTTACAATAACCCGTTGTTCAATTCTGAGAGTACGCCTTTTCAGGCAGGCACAATAGTCACTGCTACCATGTGTGAAAATAACACAAGAAACAAACAAATAATAGGTGCTTATGTTGGTTGTAAAATATGTCCAGTTTCAACAAAATTAAAAAACAATGGTAGCAAAGTTCTGTGTCCTAATCATCCGGGTCACTGTACAGCAAATTTGAATGAAACCGAATCAATCGGAAATGAAGCAAAATGGAATGCATTGGTCACCAATGAAGTGAATAAACAACTTAAAATTACACATTTCACTGGGGATGGTGACTCAAAAGCTCACAGTGGTGTTGATAAAGAACAGGGTACTCATGTAACACACTTAAAAGATATCAGACACCTGAGTAACTCCCTTAAAAGGGAAATAAACAAAGCACCGTTTAGTAAAAATATGTTTAGCGGTGCAAAGAAAATAAATTTAAAAAACAGATTTGCTTTGTCAGTGAAAGCTAGATGTTTGGCAGAGCTTAAGAAAGCTCATGTGGTGTTTGACAGCAATATAGAACTAATTAAAAGTAAAATGCCAGCTGCAATAGGAGCTATAGTGCTATGTTTTAAAGGTTATTGTGGCGACTCTGGTGCTAAACACAGTTTTGTGTGTCCTGGTGATTTCAGACGCACTAAAAATTATTTACCATCAAACATCAAACTAAAAATGACTGGCACTGATGAACAAATACTTAATAAGTGTATAATGATGTTTCTGGGGCCTGACAGTATAATGAAAACCCAGCTTTTAACTTCTACTAAAAAAACTGAAGCAGTAAATAGAGCATATCAAGCATGCTTGCCAAAAGCTATTACATTTGCACGAAATTGTCATGGTAGAATAAATGGCCAAATTCTACGCATAAATCATGGCTATGCAGAGTCAGTATTAATTAAGTGCCAGGCACTTGGCATAAAATTTCAGCATGGTTCTTCTGTAATTAAACACTTAATTCAAACTGACCTACGAGAAATACGGAGGAAAAGTCAGAGGTATATGGTTCGAGCCAAGACATCGCGATATGCTACTCGCTTGCGACGATACAAAATGCACTCGGAGTTGCACTATTCAAAGGGTATGACTGATCTAAAACCAAACTTCTCAAACTTACAACAACTCAATGATCACCACTATGCATAAAATGACAGAGCTCTATAAAATAAACAAAAATAAGCTTACCATAATATATACTGTGGCTGAATCAGTCTGTTGTGGTCTGGGCTGTCTCAAACACTGAACTGTGAGAAGTTACACAAACACTGAAAAATAAAAAACAAAAAATAACTGTTAACTGAAGGCATAAAACTGTAAATATGTACATAATGATTTGAGTTTCTATTTTTTGTGTTATTTTAATTATGTTTTAAGAACTAACAACATAAAATGGTACATAAAAGCTATAAAATGCAGTCAGGAAACTGAAAATTTGACAAACTGTATGATGAGCACTGGTCGCCACACTGCTGGCGATCATTATTTATGCATTGTGGCTCTAAGCTTAAATCTAATGGATTAACACACAAACTGAAATGACATAAATGTGATACATGTAGACCCTCTGGTAGCTCTTGAAAACCATTATTTAACATATATATAACTCTATGTACATAAAAGTGCTTTGAATGTGGTTGATTGGGAAATTTAACACGAATTTTCCCATATTTTGCCACCCCCTCCCACATGTACTCCCTAACCACTTAATACACCCTTTGCCCCCATGATTTATGCTATTTTCATGTATTCTTTGTTTAGTTGTATTAATAAAATGATCCTGATTCATTGTTGTTGCTGAAAATCTTGCAGACGACAGTTTTAAAAATGTAAACAATTACTGGTAATCTCCCTTATAGGTGTAACCCCACCATTGATTTTTGTTCTTTATTCTATAGTAAATAATAAAAGTTTGAAGGCTTGTCATTCATAGAGGGATCCAAATGAAAGAAGTGAAACTTACATATTCCTGTTTGCCAACCTCTGCACTACCAAAATATGATGAAAAAAGTAGGGGCCATGTGTCATATAAGAGATTGTTTTAATGTCAAGTGTAAACACCGTTGAAAACACGGAAGTAAACTTCCAAAATATTGTATTCATACCCCCCCATCTCAAAAACTTTTTTTCTTCTTCTAAATTCACAATTCAAACATGACAATGCTTCTGAAATGTTCCGAATAGGTTAACAATGCCTCCCAAACCAAAAAATGACAATAAAAAATTTGAAAATGCATTTTAAGAGAAAAAGAAACTAGGATTATTTATGGCAGCCATCATGCGACTACCCCACGGAAGCACTTCCTGTTTTGCAATGGTGGCACTATGCCTTATTTCTACTTTAGGTGATAACCCAGCCTGAATCTACAGCACCTGTTCCACCGGGTACAGTAACTGACGCCGACATCGCCAATACAGAAAAGTGTGCCTGGGGAAGCTGCGCCGGGTGTTGTATTCCCCTGGGGGCTATTGCTGTGTACTTTGCATATAAGGTAGGGAATCATTTTTGTACTTCTGACTTAAAATCTTGAAATATAAATAAATAAACTTTATTACTTATTTTACTGTATTTTTGTTATTGAGACATGTTATAGTTTTAAAGGGACAGCATGAAAAATACGATGCTTCTCATAATAATAACCATTAATGCCTCTTGTATATAAATGTGCTAAAACGGTATTTTCTTATTCCTAAGTATATAGTTCCGCAATGGAAGGTCGGTGTATTTATGACATAATATTTTGTCATTGAAGAACCACATTGAAACTGATTTCAGAACGAAATGCATATATAATATGCAAAAAGCAATCCATGGATAATAAAAGCAATTCATTGCTTAATTTTATATCAGAGAAACTGAATGACATGTATTGAAATTGTTTGTAAGCTCACCAGCTGGTGGCAAAATAAACAGTTTTATACAATTAAGCGTTTGTCAGTTTGTTGATGAGAACAATCTATAAAGATTTTTCTGATATTTACCCTCAACTATTTATTTTCAGGCAAAGAAGGCAGACACACAGGACGATAAGAAACGATTCAATAAGCTGTCAATCATCTTCAGTTCTGTCTCAATTTTGCTTGGTTGTTTGATATACATAATTGCTGTATCGCTTAGGTTTGCTTTACTATAGAATAATAGAAGAAAAGAATAACAGGAAAATAATTTATGTCGTTGTTTGTTTAATAAAAATATCAAAACATATTTAAGTGTCTGATCAAAATGGTGAAGTAATTATAATCATCTTTATTTCCTCCAAGTTAATGAAGATTATTTGATATGAACATTAAACACACATATTAAACAAAACTACAGTCATGTTAACAAACATGAAAAGAATAGTTCTATTGCAGAAGCATGAACTTTAATTTGTTATACACGCTAATGACATAGTATAAACATCATTAGTTACAAAGAATTGGGGTACAATTACGAAGCATAAATATGTTTAATGTATGTTGCATTCTGTACCATAAAGTCTAATTATCGTTCTATACTGAGCACTTGTGTTAAGTTATCATCTATCATACCAATCATGTATAAAGTTAATTTATCGTTGTCTGTTGTATTTAGCATGTTGTACAGAGCTTTACTAAACTTATTTATCACATATTTCCAGTATTCAGTTCTCAACAGTTTAATTGTATGATCCAAGCAGTCAACAAAAGAAGATGCTGTAGTTTATCGGTAATTATTTGACCACATTTCGGACATGGCAATTGTGTAGGTTGTTGACATTGTAGTTTCGCCATAAACAACATTAACTCAAGTGTATTTGGTTTTTCAAAAGCGACACGCCAAATGATTGCTGGAGCTAAGGATTTGTTTAAGCGACGGAAAAGTTTAAAGTCATCACTTAAACACATTCTGGAAAACCATAAAGATTCTTCGTACTTTAAGGTGGTGGATCGACACTCACTCTTCCATCGAAACTTTGATAGAAAAGTACCAGACACTAGATAGTCATCTAAGGAGGAAATCAATTCATACTTAGTCAATAACCGAACTAAATCTGGGACAAAACCAAGCTTCGTTACAGTACAGTTAGATTTGTATTGAAATATCCGTCTTATTAGAATTTGTTGTACCAAATCTGTCGTTTTCATTCTGCACAGGGATCCAAAGAAAATAAGTTTTTGTAAGTCTATGTATGCTTCAATACTCGTATGACCAAGCATGCCTATAACCATGTCTGAGCGAGTAAGGTATGGTAGACCTTGTGCTGATTTTAGGCAAAAGTGATGTCCAACTTCAAGAACATTCAAACTTGATACTGATATGTTGTTCCACAGCTCACAGCCAAAGAGGGCACGTGGAAGAACCATGGCTGTGTATAACTTGGCCAATGTTATGGGATTTTCTCCATTTGAATGGACGCCATTTCTTGTGAGGGAGAGAAATATTCCCCTGGTAGTCTGCTTGGTTTCATCAATATTTGCTTGGTATCTACCATGGTCAGCTTGTACAGTTCCCAAATGTTTGTATTCTTTTACTTGGTTTAACTTAACTTCTGCGTATTTAAACTCGTATTTTTGTTTAAACCCATGTCTTTGTCTCGGACTCACCACCATTACTGCACATTTAATCGGGTTATAAAAATATCGCCATTTATTTGCGTACTTGCAGCATATATTCAACATTTTGTCTATTTCACGTTTCTTAATCGACAGAAGAACGATATCATCGGCTTGGGTTGGAGCACTGAATGACACATTGTCTATTTTGAAACCATAGCCTGATGAATCTAGGTCATGAAGAAGCTGGTTGACGAACACGGTATAGAAGAAAGGAGACAAAATACTGCCTTGTCTGGTTCCTTGCTTGATATTGAAGGCTTTTGAAAGTAGACCATAAGAAGCACCCTGCTGGATATAGAATAAACATATTTGCAATTATCCTCAGAATTTTACCTTTAATGTCAAACGCGTGTAGTTTACATAGTAAACCGTTTATCCACACTCGTTCAAATGCTTGTTTTGCGCCCATAAAGCAAGTATATAGGTCGTTACCTCGTTCCCAACAATAGCATCTGCATTCTTGAAGAATAAATGATACCATTTTACAGTTTTTACCTTTCTGAAACCCATACTGAAGAGGATGGAGTTTTTCCATAAACCTGTCAGATTCTAGGCGATTTAAAATGACGTTTTCGAAAAGTTTTGATATAACAGGCAGTAGAGAAATAGCCCTGTAATTGTTCGGGTCAGTTGTAGATTTCCCATTTCCTTTGTGGAGCGTAATTGTACGGTGTTCCGTTAGGGCCATCGTGCTATCGCTTTGTCAACAAGCATATACGATGCCACGATAGCACGATGACACGATGGTGATGGCACGATAGTACGATAACACGATAGTGATAGTTCGATGACACGATGGTGATGACACGATCGTGTCATCGCGTCATAGTCATCATGCCATCGTGCCATCACCATCGTGTCATCGTACTATCACCATCGTGCTATCGTACTATCGTGTCATCACCAAAGTGTCATCGTGCTATCGTGGCATCGCCTTCCTGTAAAACATGCGAAAAATAATAATAATGGAAGACATCATGGATTCAAGTTTTCGGGTTATTTTGTGTCAGGTTATACATACCCGGAGACACACATGCTGCTGAATAGGGAAATTCATATAAGATACACAGTCATATGTTTTCTTTTTATATTATAATAGCTAAATGTGAGTTATTTATGCGTGCAAATATGTTAATACGTGAAAGGTAAATTATTGAGAAGGTACATATTATGATTATAGTCATCTCGACAGATTCATAAAAAAGTTGATGTCGATCCGGTAAACAACAGACAAAATCTTAAATGATAGAATAGTTGGTGTATATAACCAATGCATAGTGGTCCGTCCGTCCGTCCGTCCGTCCGTCCGTCCGTCCGTCCGTCCGCCCGCCCGCCTGCCTGCCTGCCTGCCTGCCTGCCTGCCTGCCTGCCTGTCTGTTTTTGTGTTTTTGTTTGTTTGTTTATGTGTTCGTTCGTTCGTTAGTTCCATCGTCCGTCCGTCCGTCCGTCCGTCCTTCGTTCGTTCGTTCGTTCGTTCGTTCGTTCGTTCGTTCGTTCGTTCGTTCGTTCGTTCGTTCCTTCCTTCCTTCCTTCCTTTCTTCCTTCCTTTGTTTGAATATTTTAGCAGCATATTACCCCACCAAGGGCCAACAGGCGACCGATTTACCTAAACACTTTTTCCTGGGATCCTAGGAGGCAAACCAGTACTCGAGCACGCCTATCTCTGCAACTAACTGATGACTTTTTCAGTTGAATCAGCGATGTGACACAAATGACAATAAGGCTCAATGCCGTATATCAGTCAATCATCACAGAGACTATGGCTGGGCGATATGTCACCTTTGGTAGAGTTTTGAGTGTCGAAAAAGAAAGCCGAGTGTCGAGTAAGAATGTCGAGTGTCGAGTAAGAAAGTCGAGTGTCGAGTAAGAATGTCGAGTGAGAAAGTTCATAGTCGAGTGAGAAAGACGAGTGTCTAGTAAGAAAACTGAGTATTGAGCAAGAAAGTCGAGTGTCGAGTAAAAAAATATTTTTGTAGTTAAACACCCAATTAGAAATTAGTGAGCAATGTTCAAAGAAAGTGGATTGGCCATACATGGTAAAGACGGGCATTGTTCGATCAGTTGGTAGCGTGTCTAACTGTCAATCCAGGGGTCATGAGTTTGAATACCCACCAGTAATCTACAACACATTCTCCGTGATGACTGATAAACGACTGTCAGTCTCATTGTCATTCGTCTCTAACCACTGTTTCAAAAGAGTTATTGACAAGTCATCCTTAAGACAACTACTCCCACATTTTGAGACAACTCGTCCCAAGTTTCGAGACAACTTGTCCCCTATTTAAAGACAACTCGTCCCATCAAAAGACAAGTCGTCCCAATTAATTATTTCCTGTACCATTTCAAACGGGAAAGATATCAGTTAGTTGCGCAAATAAGTTTAACTGATCGTCTGTTAACACTTACTTAAAAATGTATTTATTTCACTTTGATTGTGACACAAGTTATTTTTATAAATCACGTTCGGTGTATTCCTGGGTAGAAACAGTACTAAGAAGCATATACGAATATAGTGTCCGTCTCACACATAACCGTGGCGGGTGATCAAACCCACGACCCTCTGATCGTCTGCTAGCTCTCGATGGCATAATAATTACGCTAAACACTCAACTCAACAATCAAATGGTAAGAGAAAAGTGAACAAGTTCATTGTTCAGGTAACATATGACTGAATGTACATTGTATTGTATTGTTGGGTGTTTATTGTCGTTTTCAACAACTGTTCAGTGCTGGCACACATGAGTATCATGCCGAACCTAATACCGTCTAGACAACTAGACTAAAACTTTGGAATTCATTTAAATACATTAATTATTTTATTATATATTCATTGTCGTGTTAAAATAAAGTACACGAATAAGCGTTCCTCTTGATTTTCCATTTCTATTTATAGAAGAAGAAGAAGTAGAATAAGAAGAAAAAGGAGAAGGAGAAGAAGACTATACACAGTTTCTCATCAAAGTACAATGTTACAGTAATATGCACATTTAAACACATAAACACACAACGAGTTGAATGACTAACATGTACATACTTTAAAATAAAGACATAACTATACCTTTCGATACTATTATAAGAATCCCACTTAAAAACAGGAAGGCGATGCTACGATAGCACGATGACATGATGGTGATGGCACGATAGTACGATAGCACGATGGTGATGGTACGATGACACGATGGTGATGGCACGATGGCACGATGACGATATTATATCGCGTCATCGTCATCGTGCCATCGTAGCATCGCTCCATCACCATCGTGTCATTGTCATCGTGCTATCGTGTCATCACCATCGTGTCATCGTACCACCACCATCGTGTCATCGTGTCATCGCGTCATCACCATCGTGTCATCGCATGTGATTGTTGACAAAGCGATAGCACGATGGCCCTAACGGAACACAATAATTGTGAGACCTCGTTTAAATTTTAATGGCACAAGTTCGTGTTTCAATATTCCATTAAACAATCGACTGAGACATTTGACCAGGTGTATGCCACCGTATTTGATATGCTCATATGTTATGTTGTCCACAGATGAACTTTTCCCCACAGGAAGTTTATCTATTATTTTCTGTAATTCCTGGACTGATATGGCTTTTGTTAGATTTGAGAATTTTGAGTCAGAATCATCCAAGTTCTTGTCTACAAACAGTTTAACATTCTCATTAACTCATCAACTTGATGTCTAAATTCTTCATCGAATTCATCCGATCTGAAAACCTATAATTATAATTCTGCAAAGTATGCCCTCCAGCCTTCGACAATCTCATAATGAGTACTTGCTAATGTGCCATCAAAGACCATTTCATTGCCTCTTTTAACATTTTTCTTAGATTTTCTTGAGTTAATTACTTTCCAAAACCCTTTTTGATCTAACTCAGCTAATTTGTCAATTCTTTCAAGTTCTTCTCTTTCAAATTCAGACGCGGCCTGTCTTAGTTTGCGTCTAAATTCATCTTTCGCCTTTTTATAAACAAACGAACGTGAGTTTTGTCGCTTACCTTCTGCAATCCAGGCTGATCTGTTGTGTCTCATTGTGGTATGATATTCCTTTACAGTTTTTGACAAATATGGCTTTAAATATTTCTTGAATACTCTCTTTGAAATTAAAGTTTCAGCTGACACCTGTAAACATGACACTAATCTGTCGTAAGTGTCATCTACTTTATCGTAATCTACCGTACTGTTTGCTAATAACTGAGTTACTTTGTTCTTGTAATTTTCCTTTTCAACTGGAGAGTTCCATTTGAAGCAGGATTTCACAAGCTTTTCTGATTTTAATAACTCGTTGTTTATTTCGCAATGGAACATTAACGAGATGAAGACAGGAAGGTGTCTGGAGACATTCAGTGGACCTTCTTTGTCGATATAGCATTTTCTTATATCAAATATAAGTGTTTCGTCCACAAATATATGGTCAATAAGACTCGGTTGTTTGTCACCATATGGAACGAATGAGAACTTCGATCCAGTACAGTGTTCTGAATTAGTTACTACAGTGAGATTATGATTTAACATTGTTTGTACTAGGTAACAATCTCTAGCAGTTAAAGAAGTCTGCTCAGTCGACACCGAACTTTAGCGTTAAAATCTCCCATTACGATAATTCTGCCATTGCCAGTAAATATAGCGCACATGTCATTTAGATTATCAACTTCATTCTTAAAATAGTCAAGGCTATGATTAGAGCATGGCAAATATACTTGAATTATGTATAATGTTGAATGTTTCAAAGTTAATTTTAAAGCAGCAATTCGATCGCTGTAAGTGTCAATCACTTCAATGTTACTCTCTAATGATTTATGCCATAATAGTCCAACACCGCCTTTTCCAATGTTTCTGCTTTTAAATGTTTTGCAGTCGCCATCTCGAACTACGTGAGAGCAGTAGTCATGACTAAGATAATCAAGAAAGTGCTGACTTTGGGGAAGCAACCAGTGTTCAGAAATGCCACAAATTTGAATAGATTTAGACTGTAGCACATTTAGCAAGTATGGTACACCAGTCATGATTCCGGTTGCATTCCAAGACATTATATTCAGAGATATTGTATTTGATTGCTTATTAGTATCCATTGGAGTTTTCTATTCGAGTAAACCGTGCCCTATAGTCAGATCTATTCATCCATGGCCTACACACAATACCAGGCGGCCAGTTGTCTGGGTCGTTGATTATATGATCTTGATCTTCATTTACCACAATTTGTGCAGATTTGCTATCTGTTCTGCGTGTATATAGAAACTTCGCTGATTTAAACGTTATTCCAAGATCATCTAAGAAGTCTTTAAGACCTTCTTCGTCGCTATCAAGGTCGATGCCTGTAACAATGTAGGATTTTGCTTTCTTACAAAGCACCCCTTTGAATCGGCCGCGAGTTTCTGATTGAATGTCTACGGATTGATTCGGAGGTGGTTCAATGTTTCTTGTAGTACCGTGTGTACAGTCATTCCGGGTCAAGTCAATGTGACACTCTGTTGCATCTCCACCTGTTTCGTTGTTTCTGTATTTTCCACACTTTGCTATTTAAGTAGTAGTTGGTTTAAACATATTTATTCATAAATTATGTACAGTATATTCCACAACATAGTTAGTAAAAGGATTGAAACGAAAGAAAATATTTCTTATATAGTTTCTCTCCTCAGTAACTTATACAAACATTTGTGTAAGGTGGCGAAGATTCATTAGATTAGTTTTGATATATTAACAAAATAGAGTTCTATAAAAGATATATGATTTTTACATCGATAGTTGTATGTCTTGTTAAGTTTTGAAAGAAAACAAAATTTTATAATTAATCATATAAATTAGAATTAAAAACAAAATAAACAGAAAAAAAGGTGGACGAGTTCAGGACTAAAGCGAGCGAGCCAAGGGAAACAGACAGCAACATATAAATTATTATTATTATAATTATAATAATTATTATTATAATTATTATTGTTATTATTATTATTATGATTATTGTTATTTACAAGTCTACAGCTTTACAGCGTTGTTAGATAAGCTTTTAGTTTTCGTTATTAAAACGCTTACTCGAGAGTATATATTTGTGGACAGCTTTAAAAATTTCGACGTTTGTATTGTGAGGGAGATGAGGTTCTCCAAAGATAAGTGTGTTGAGGGTAAAAGTGCATATATGAGAGATTGATGCAAGAAGTGTAGCGCGTTCGACATGATAAATAGGACAGACGAGGAGGTAATGATTTGTACTTTCAATTGCTTCACATGTACATAGTGGAGAATTTTCAATATTTTTTTGGAATAAGTGTTGTTTCAGCGTGCTACAATTTGTACGAAGACGAGTATGCAAGACCTGACATTTTCTTGTGCCTGTGTAAAAGTGTTTTGATGTTTTGGTAAGATTTTTATTTAGCTGGTGCTTAAAGGCATTGATAGAAACGGCTTGTCTTGTTTCAATAGGTAGATTGTTCCAATTAAGTAGTAGTTGGCTTACTTGAAGTGGCCACATAAGTGTTAATGTATGTCCGTTGTTATGAAATGCTTTTTCATTAACTTCATTCAGGTTAGCGAGTGTTGATTCCATTGTTGTATATAGTTTGTCCATCTTTTCACTGAGGTCATGGGTAATATTCTAAGTGACGTTTCTATACTACTCATGTTACTTTCATTTAACCGTTTCTCCAGCATTTTCACTTTGTCTTGAACGGAACGAACAGACGAATTATGATCACGAATTAATAGTTCTTTTTTGCTTGTTACAGCACAGTTTTCGTCAATCTTTTCCTTTACATTTCTTATTTGACTCTTAACATTGTTATTTCCATTTGAACTGGAGTCAAGACTGTGTTAAATGTTGTTAGCATTGTCCCTTACTTTTATATGTAGGTCATTAACTTCTTTCATAGCATGCGATCGGTGTAGATTAAATTTGACCAAAGTTTGAGCATTTGTTTCAACCCATCTGAGAGTTTATTTTGTCCCTGTCCGTTACCTCCTACAGGTAAGACGTCCTCAATGACATCATGCACGTTTGAAGTTCTCCGTATATATTTGAGATTTCCGATTGCATTCTGTTTGACATATCTGTGATTATTTGTTTATTTTCATAGTGCTTTGCCTTCAGAATAGTTACCTCTGCACTCAAATTAGCTACCGTTTCTTTCATAAGGTTCATGTCAGCAACTAATGCTGTAGCTGTGTTTCTCTGTGGTGTTTGACCTCTACCACTTATCTGAGAGATAGATTGGTTGTGAGCGGTATGACCTGCTCGTTTAAACAGTTCTTCTACATCGAAGCGATTTCCGTACAAAAATTCGTTGAGAATGAAGCAATCATGGGCGTATTTCTCAACAACAGTGTTCTTAGAGGAGTTGCGTCGGTCTTTGAGAACGCCTGACGGTGGATTCACACAACGTTTAGCGTGTATAGCGAGTTCTGATCGATAGTGAAACAATGTTTCTTCACAGGAATTAGTAGCTTGTAAGAGTTTGCTAATATAAAGATCTTTCGGCAGATCTTCCAGTTCTTTGTCTAGATGGTCAGTAACAACGCCGTCAAGCTTGAATGAATCGTCTTCTACAAATTCAAAAGGAACGTGCTCTTTTTTAATGTGGGCAAAGTTTACATCTTCCACGTGTTCATGAGGTTGACCACACTGTATCATGTCATCCTGTTCAGTAAGCGATGATACTAATTCAGACGTTTTATCAGAACAGTGTAGTTCATTTCGACATAAAGACATTGTCATTAGTCTTGGTTGAAATGGGCTGCTCTTGGGCGTTTTCACAATAGTTTCTTCTTGATCATACAGCGGGGGTGCTGCCGGTAGTGACAGTAGTGATTTCGGAACATTCATGATTTTCTATAAAATGTGCTTTCCCATATATATAGGGTATTGTGTTAAATTGTCAATATTGCCGCACATACTCGAGTAATTATTACTTCGTCCTCAGCTTTCAGGCTGTATTTATCTGGCAATTATCGACTGCACAGCGTCACACCCGGTTAACGGTTACTCAAGGCTGTGGTGAGCACCATAACGGTCCATGGCCTGAGGCGATGTAAAGAACACTCCAGCGTGACCTTTGTATTAAAGGTGTGATTTGAACTACTTAGACAAAGAAAAATGATGAAAATGTTTGTAAATTCATAGATCTACGATCATAAGAGTCATTGTTTCACTTAGCTCATTATTTTAGTCCATTTCCTAATTTAGAAACCACATAATTAACACATAATTCCAACTTTTTCAGAGAGCCTAAAATACAACGACCTGTTTGTTTTCACGCATGCGCATAAAATGGTGATGTAATAAAAGATACATATAATGTTTATTTTAAATGTCATTTTTAAAAATATATACACATTTAAATTATCTTGGAGATTGATATTTAGTATATACAAAGTCAGCAACCTTGGAGATTGAATTTGTTTTAAATATGCATGTACGTAGATTATCATAGATATTGTACTCTAAATAATAGTTAGTTTAACTATAATACTATCCTGTCTTATGTATACGACCTATACGACCAACAACGGTTTGTGAATGGTAACCTTCACTAGATCAGTTTCCATTCGGGCAGTTAACACAAATATCATACATTGCGAAGACCGTTTACGTTAAATTAACGTTTAAATCCTATCCCTAAAACTGAAACTATCCCATAAAAATGCTATATGCTATACCTGTAAATTTAGTAAATAATTGTAAATTCTCCCCTTATCAATTATGAAAAAATTACAAATATATCTTAACTACAACTACAGATTTCGGAAAACATTTCAATTTTCACTAAGACTGTCGGTTCTAGTCTGTGAAGCTAAAACGATGACATATTCTTGAAAATAAAATATACACATATAAGGAATATTTCAAAATTTAACAAGACGTTAAATAAACAACAAGATTTGCGAATTCGCAATTTTCACTAGATCAGTTTCCATTCGGGCAGTTAACACAATTAGTATACATTGCGAAGACTGTTTACGTTAAATTAACGTTTAAATCCTATCCCTGAAACTATCCCATAAAAATTGCGAATTCGCAAATCTTGTTGTTTATTTAACATCTTGTTTGTGCCATCGAGGGCTAATATACTGTAAGTTAACTTGGGATCCATGAAGGTTAACCAGTACTCGAGTATACCCATCTCTGTGAGAGGCTAATGACAATGAGACGCAATGTCGCGTATCAATCATCACGGAGACTGTGGCCGGGCGGGGATTCGAAATAACGACCACTGTATTGGTAGCCGGACGCGCTACCGACTAAACTAAGTGGGCCCGGCTCACGAATTTTATCGTGTATAAAAAATATAAATAATGAACAAGAACAATTTTCTTGTGAATGTATTGACATACATAGTTGTGCATTGAACAATATTTTCTTCAATTCATTACTACATTTTGATAGATAACTCAAATACAAATTACAGTGAAATATATTTAATCTTAAACTTACAGTAACCCATTAAGAACATTTTTGCTAGTCTTTACTGAAGGATTTAACGTGGACATCACGTGATTACTTTGTGGGAAGCTGTATATTGGGGCCAGGGGATCAGGTGGTATATAAATAATGATGAATAAGGTTGTTTTTATAGTAAATACTTTAATGCAATCATTTTGTTGCTGTTTTTTGTTCAGTGAGGTAATTCTAAATCATTTTCTTCTAACAACATAGACATCGTCCCCAATCTTCACTTGGCCTTCTTGGTTGACAGCAGTGTGTATACCCATACACGGTTTTGGTCCATAAGGCTCCATACAGCGAAATCTGGAGGAAATATAGTACACGTAGTAGTATAACAGATGCCACTTATGAGCATACATTAGAAATGGACAATGGGTTCAACTAGTATAACAATAAAATGTGCGATGGGATTTATTATTATCTGTCAAAATAACATGGACGATGGGTTTTACGATTATCTGTCACAATAAAATGGACGATGGGTTTTACAATTATCTATAACAGTAAAATGGACGGGGGGCGATGGCAGGCCTTTTAATAACGGAGAGACTTTGAGCGTGGTTTGACAAATTATTTCATAATCGATATAAAACAAGTACGTTTAAACTAACTTCCAGTCTACAGACTTTGTACAAGTCATCAATTCTCCAGATGTCCATAAACTCTATGAAGATGGAATAAAATCAGACCCACGGGTTTTAATTTGTAAAAACTTGGAACAAGTCAACAATGTTAGATGCACAACTTAAGAGATTTTTTTTTCCTTTTCAAATATTTCTATTTAACACAAACTTGAATATTATCAATGTGAACTTTATTTTAAAATTGACCATTGAGTAAGTATGTCCTTGAGCTTTTTAGTATTAGGCAGCAACAGCATTCAAAACGTGATAAATCTAAATAAATTCTCGACCTTTTAGATTATAAATTACAAAAATGATATCCCTGGAGACTTTGCCACACGTGACCCTTTGTAATTGCAAGTTTGACAGTCCCATTTTTGACAAATTTTGTAAAGCACTATAAATAATACGTAATATTAATCACAGATATAATTTAAATGTTTCGTGTCTTATTATTTTCTATATTGTTTCATGTAAGCATTCAACGTTAACGGCAAATGCTTATAGCTAGAGACCACTTTTATATGTAAATTTAATATATGGCTTTAAAATTGCGAAACCGCAACGTTTAATCAATCTAGATTTTCTACACCACATTGGTTTGTAAAATATTTATATGCAGCTTTTTAATTGTTTTCAACTTACTTTCTTAATTCTGCCATAGGTTGCTCGTTCTTGTCCTTGACTGCCGTATCTGGATCCACAGTCACAACCGTGCATCTGTAAAATGTTACAATTAATAGAGTTAATCATAAAAGTGTGAGGATATGTCTCACATAGACAGGTACATGCCTCATTAATGATTAAGGTACACTATTCTTTATCAAGAGATACAACACTCTCGGCTATTTTACTTAACATAAACAACTTAATCGAAGTTTAGATTCGGTGATACCTGATCATATACTAAACGTTAACCAAACATATGAGAGCAAATCGAACAAGAGGAATAACCTGCCAATAATTTTTTAAATGGGGTTTAACGCCATTTTCAACACATTTCAGGTTATATATGGCATATTCAGTTTGATTGGTGGAGAAAGACATCAGACTGAGTCTGACTGAGTAGAACCATCGTCCTTCCGCAAGTAACTTGAAACTTTCTCACATAAAGTTTTTCAAGTTGAGAGAGCGGGACTCGAACCTTAGCGGTGAGAGGTAAGTGATATTGAGACGGCGCGGCCACGGAGGACCCTCCTGCCAATAGAATGGAAAAGTTATCATTAAACATGTGCATTTCATAGAATGGTCTTGAAATGGTTCTCCCACCTGCACAAGCAATCCTGTGTGCAAGGCGGACAATAACTCTGTCTGCCAAAGTAAGTAAAAAGGACATGCAAAAATGTTAATTATAATTTCACTCTATTCCCAATATAAAACACGGGTAGTCGTCGAACTGTTTAATATAGAGCGCAATTATAGTAATACTTGAACTTATATCCTTACGAAGGATCCTATATTATACATGTGCAAATGCGTTCCGATGCAGATTTTGATATTTATCACATGTGTTAAGTTTCATTCACTGATTCCCCATGGTAGTTCCTTAGAAACCAGCTAGCCTTCAACAATTTAACTTAAATAACTATGTCAAACATACTCTACCAGATTTAACGGAATACTTATACAATAAATACATTTCTGCAAGGCACTCGGTATTTAACACATGTGTAACGTATCATCTAGTTCCTCTTAAACAAGGGCAATGACTCTTGACAGAAATAACGAGTCATGTCACTTGATAATGGATGTATCTTACATTTATCCTCTCAACTCATCCTGAGGAATACTTAGACAGCAATTTACATACACAAACCTTAACCTGGCTCCTGTTTCACCAACATATACTTAAATACTTAAAAACTTAAATCTAAGAAAAGCAGCCAGGTGATCATGATTTTAGACTGGTACCAGTTAAACTGCATATTGTGTCAATGATATTGATTATATAATAGATAAATAACCAGTCAAAACTTAGTTAAGTTTTTAAGTAATTAAGTAAAATGTTGGTGAAACAGAAGCCAGGACTTTTAAATCTATCAAGGGCCATAATTCTGTCAAAATGAATTAATTTTTTAAATGGGGTTTAACGCCATTTGCAACACATTTCAGATTATATACGGCATATCAAGGAAGACTGAGTCAGACTGAGTAGAACCACCGGCCTTCCGCAAGTAACTGGAAACTTTCTCACATAAAGTTTATGGAGCGAGCGGGACTCGAACCTACGACCTTAGCGGTGAAAGGTAAGTGGTCTTGTGACAGCGCCTTAGACCACTCGGCCACGGAGGACACTTTAAAATGAATTAAAGAGTTACAAAACGCATACAAATTATGCCCTCAGCGTGAAGTTTTAATTCATGACATCAGAAATTTACATGTACGCGTTTGATATTTATTAATACGAACTTGAAACAGGGTCAGTACCTCACCACCCTCTCCTTGCATATTTGGTCGTCTTCATAAGCATATGTTTAATTTAAAAACTTGTGTAAATTACCATATTTCAAAAATTACACCTAGGGACTTTGAAAACGCACGACTTACATACAGGTTATGTCATCCGATTTTTAAGAAAGTTCACAGGCGATTGCATTGCATTGCATGAATCCTGGCAAATGTTTCATACACTTGTTACTGGCGCCTGTGAATTTTCACTTTTTGGGATAGCTTCAATAAATGGTAAAATAAATCAACAATTGAAGTCTCAGTCCTGAAATTTTGACAGTAGAAGACAGAGATAGCATTCTTAACGTATAGTAACTTTCTTTGAAATCTGATGTCATTTTCTGCACTAAAATGACCTGTATGTAAGTGCTGCGCTTTCAAAGGCCTCCGATTTGGTTATAGACATACATGTAACTATCATGAGAATAGGCACGGCGCAGCATGGTGCGGACATTGCCGCGTTTATAATTAATATTGATGCGGTCATGTCAATTATTTAAGAACTTTTTCTACATCTCGAGCTAACATTTTTTACATTTATTTTGTATGCCGTACCAATATTTTCCCATTTCTACAAAATTACATATTTGCAAAATATTAGGCGCACCAATATCAAATTCGTTTCTACGCCCCTAAATAGTATGGTAAAGAAAATTAAAAGCTGAAGAAAATAAATCATTAAAAAATCGCCTAAACCACACACGTTACTCAAGTGTTATTGCTCTATTACAAAATCCATGAACGTTAATTATTCGCTTACCGTGTACATTTATCCACATATCTCACGTGTACTTGGTCGCCTATGTACAGTTCTTGCCAATTGTCCTGAAACATATCAACTTATTTATATTGTGGAAATGTGAATGACGCCACCGTGATGAACTTCTACATATCGATGATCCAACGTCACACTGCTTTACGATTCGTTATGATTGGTACAGTGCTGTACTGAACCCTCGATATACAGAATCTACGTAAATGGCTTAACATACTAATAACCAAGAAATTAGATAATTTCTTGTAATAGCATATGCACAACAAAGCAAGACAGTTTAGTCTCTTTGTGCAGATGGAAATACAGCGTTGTGCACATGGGAATACAGTGTGTGCAGATGGAAATACAGCGTTGAGCAGGTGGGAATACAGTGTGTGCAGATGGAAATACAGCGTTGTGCAGATGGGAATACAGTGTGTGCAGATGGAAATACAGCTTTGTGCAGATGGAAATACAGTTTGCCAATGATGCAGCATGAGCTATCAGTTGTTTCAAGTGTTAAGACATTCAGAAATTTCTGACATTTTACAAGTTAGAATGTGCTTAGACGGTAGAACGGACCCAGCTATCCCCGATTGGATCCATCACATAGCGTTGTTAGGGGCACGCTGATTGGCTTTATCTGGCAATAGTAGAAACACGTTGATTAGTCAGTTAGTTTTACGCTGGGAAAGTCCTAATTTGTGTGAGGTTTTATTTAAATTTCGATACATTTTTCACCGTATAATACCTTTATAGTGTTAGATGGTGAATATAGGAACTAGTTCACATGTGTTTTATATTGACAGAATCAACCGCCATTGTTGTTATTTATTCTAAACGCATGCGTGAGCTTTGCATTATGGGACAAGCATTTCCCTGTTGTTACATTGCGATTTAACAGACCTGGGCCTAAATTCTCCAATAATTCGAGTATAAGAAGCGGACTCGGACTCAAACTTAACATTTTTGTAAAACCCTCTAAACATATAATTATACGTCACTTGAATAATTGTGGCCACTTTTCTGTTATATAACCATTACAACTGTATGTTTCGGCAAATATGTATAGTAATTTGCTTATTTAACAGTTGCTACATGTATTCGAATATTAAATGTTTGACATTTTAAGTTCGAGTCTAAATCTCAGACTCCATTGAAATATTGATGAGTTTAGGTCCCGTTTAGGGAGATGTCGGGGACTGAGATAGACTAGAATGTGCTATACCTGCTTTAAGACACCTGTCAGCAAATTGTCCACATGGCATAGAGTACAGTTCAGTCCCTCGTGTATTTGTATACAAGCCAATATAAGTAGAAGACTACAATATCTGCTAAATAGTTATTGAAAAATGTGTTGCTAAATATGTCTGACAAGTTGACAACGCTCTCATTGATAACGCTCAGGAGCGCGTGGAAAGAAAACTTTCAGTGCGTGTTTTTGTTGTTCTTATTTAAGATTAAGGTGCGTTGGGTTATAGCGCGGGGCTTTTTATACCAAACAAAAGAATTAACATTTATATTTATTGACAACCTTTCTAAAAGTGTGTTCCTTTGTCATAAAAGTGGTTTGATATGCTGACAACGTTCATTGTAAACAGTCGACTTTAAGATCGTAGATTACTTTTATTGGGTACATTAAATTCTGGAGAAAAACAATATTCATAATAATTATCTTGTTATTTATCGTGTTCAGTTTCAATACAATTCATGTTTTGTCTTTTGTTTTTTTTAATCAGAGACGGGGAAATCACATATCATACTACAGTCTGCTGACAAGATGTGGTAACACAAAAAACGCCGCCATTTTACCGTCATTATGACGGTCAACCAACAAAAACTTGAAAGTCTTAAAAATATACTTAATATATTCATATAAATAAAAGAGTTTATTTACCTCATCAAATGGTTGTGTCCCTTCCAACATAATGTTTGGTCTAAAGTTTATACAAGTAACTGGGTTGTCCAGACGATTGTTAAGGGCATCTAAGGAAGACTGACACATGATCATACACGGAACGAAGTCTTGAAACGCCACCTTTAATGGTAACAAAGTGTGGTTCGTTAATATAGTTGGTAGATAACTGTTTATTTAAAATAGAAATACTACCAACCAATCAAACATCTATTTCTAAAATTAGACACTTTATCATAAATACTTTGAAAAACTTTATAAGATTGTATAAACATTTCTGGTCAAGGACAACTTACTATAGTGTGTACACATTGTGTTTGTAACAAATAAGTGACTAATAAACCTGATTAAATCAATTAATATTTGTCCTTTTATTAACTATACATGTATATAAAGGGTAATACGTTCGTCTGTAGTACGGACCCAGCTTACCCGATAGGGTCCGTTAAATAGCAATGTTGGGAAAGCCATATTTGAGCACATTGATTGGTCAGTTGCTTTGATGGGTATCGCGGTTCAGTTCAATTGCTATGCATTGTTGTACAGGCACAGAATTCCCTGCTTTTTTAATGGGGGTTAACAGACCTGGTTCGGGAGATATCAGGTTCTGGGATTGACTAGTAATACGCTGTATTAGTTTCTTTAAATTCCGAGATGGGGCCATTATTGGCCATTAGTGAACCAAGTCCTTTACCCTGTCGTCACATAATCGTTATGCGTCATATATAATATTAATTTAGCCGTAAGAAGTAAGTGTAATATTTGTTTTCCGTTTTTTGATATTTAAGTATAAAATTACTCTTCAATATTGGAGGCTCAGACGGTTAGGGTAGGACTTTTTCAATTTCAATATCGAAATACGAATAGCAAATAAACTTCTTATCTTATATAATTTATGGGGAATAACGTATCGCCTAAAAACGACTTCAACAATTTAAGCGAAATGAATAACTTCATTATTTTAATAAATGCTGCTGATTATTAAAATAATAATTCGCCTTTTTATTTATGGTGATAAGACTCATCAGCATATAACATAAGTATTAGTTAATAACCTCGTCATGCGGCTGTATCTCGGTTTTCCAACCCTTTTGGACCGTGTTAGAGCAACGCTTGGTAAAGGATGGCGCTGAGAAGTTGAGCCGGAGACCATCCTCTTGAAGTACTTTACAGATCCAGGCAGCGGCATCGTCACCCAAGTCTACCGCAGGGAGTGGGGTCATTTTAACACTGAAACACGTAGTTATAATGGCTAGTTGAATCATTTAGATTTCTATCTAACAAGATATTAAAAGTAAGAACATGAGACAGCATTCAACGGACACAGTCACCACTTCAGCATAAAACACCGTCTCGCCTACATATATCATCCTGTATTTATATTAGCATACATTTTTATGAACCATTTGGCTATGAAATTATCTCTTGTACCACCATATATTATTTGCAAGAAACCGCTTTATTCATCCAATCTTAAAGGCTCATGAAACGTCCAAAACGGTCGTTTTCAGTTTTGATTTTAAGTCAGTTTTAGATAACATTAGTGAAGTCATAATATTTTCTAATCTTGTGAATAAACCCCTTATCTAACAGTCTTAATCCGCACACTACCACTGCAGTATCCATTTGTGTACTTACAAACACTGGCAGAGGTACAGTCGGAAAGCGACCGAGTCATTACTGAATTACAAAAATGTAAACAAAAGTTAAAAACTCGGTCCGCTCGTCTAGGAAATACACATTTCGATCGAAGTTATTTATTTTCTCGCTTTTTCAAAAACAGTCATTAAGGAGTCTACAGGAATGGTTTTAGCAATACTATAAACACATTTAATTACAATAATTTTTGTTATTGTCAAAAAGTGTGCATTTCGGAAGTTTAACGAGGCTTTAACTTGTCGATATTTAAAGCCCTTAAATATCAATTACTGCATAAACGTCCACACATTTTAACTGCTTTGACATATATTTAAATATGGATGATCGATATAATATTTCATTTCATCTTACTCTCATTATAAGCTCGATAAGCTCCGTCGGTAGCGCGTGTGACAATCAATACATGGTTGTGAGTTTGAATCCCCACCCGGTCAGAGTCTCTGTGATGATCGATATACAAAAATAAAATTTGCGTCTCATAATCATTTGTCTCTGACCACTGATACAAGTGAGAAAATTATCAGTTACTTGCGAAGATGGGTGTGCTCGAGTTCTGGTTACATCTTCCTCGATCCCAGGAAACAGTGTTTAGATTAACTGATCGAGTGCTAGCCCTTAATGCATGAAATGACGCTAACTATTCAAACAAACATCAAACTGATTATTGTCTCAAAGGTACACTCTGCATCTGCTTTAATATCCTACATATAACCGGGAACATATGTTTAGCATCTTAATCACGCACCGTCATCTCAAAAATTAAAAGCAAGTACAATTTCAATTTTATAAATGTAATTACATGTAACTAAGAACGTTTCGCCAGCAAATTAAACCGACCGCAATAGGCTTAAACACAAATGATCTGCCCTCAGCATACGAGAACTAGGTGTGGGTTGGTTGACGCAATGATTAAGCACAAGATGTTTTTTTAAATGTCCCCATCTTTAACAATATAGCCGCCTACTGACTAGAAGTGTAACTGTAATAAGTCCTTCCTATGCAAATGTAATGATAGAAAGTGCAAATTAACTTTATTTTTCCATAATGATGGACGTAATATGGTATAAGAGGAGAATTTAACAACATCCTATACGAACTTATACGATTAAGAGGGAATAACATTACTGTATTTCTTATATAGAAGTTTAACGCTATAAAAGGGAATTTACCAACACATTATCTTATCTATACGGAAGTGTAACGGTAGAAAGGGAACAGCAATTATATTTCCTATACAGTAGTGTAATGGTATAAAAGTGATGCCAACAACACTGTATCGAAGTGTAACGACAAAATTAACAACACACAACATATTTCACATATTGAAGTGTAACGGTAATGAGGATTTTTTTTTAAACATATTTATTTTACATCGACTGCGAGTCAAGTTCTTACAACTTAGACAATAGCTTTCAAATATAGAAGTGTAACGACATACGGGGAAAATATACAACACATATACTATTCCAACATGGAAGTGTAACGGTATAAGGAGAACTAACAACACAGAATATGTCCTATATAGAAATTTAACAATAGAAAGGGAACAACATACATATAGCGTATTTTATATAAATGGAAATGTAGCGGTATGAAAAGCAACTTAACAACACAGTACATTTCCTACATGGACTTGTAACGGTACGAGGGAACTTAACACCGTATACTTCATACATGGACGTGTTACGACACGAGGGAACCTAACAACGACGTAAATTTCATACACGGACGTGTACCGGTACGAGGGAACCTAACGGGGCCGTACACTTCCTACATGGATACCGTACATTTCCTGCACGGTGTGTACCGGTAAGAGGGAACCTAACGGCGCCGTACACTTCCTACATGGACGTGTACCGGTACGAGGGAACATAACGACGCCGTACACTTCCTACATTGACGTCTACTGGTACGAGGAACCCTAACAGCGCCGTATATTTCCTATACGTCTCACACCACTATTACATTTCCCATAGGGCTCCATTGTAACATTTATATCCAAAACATAGTGAAAAATAAAACTCTGCAGCATGTATCTAGGCTCAAACTCTTCACTGGTTCAATATATGCAATTATAAAGGGAAAAAAGCATACATTGACCATGTTTTTTTTATTATTTTAAATTCAATGCTTTTGTGAGACCTGTCAATTTCCAAAGTAATAATATGTCAACTTTTCGCCCACGATGCGGTTCGAACTCTAAATTCTGATATGACACAGAAAGCTGGTATCAGCATCAAATTTTCAGTGGTGATTTATAAAATACTGGCCATTTAACTCATGCTAAGAAAAAAATAAACCAAGCCAGTACAAAGCCCTTAAAAAAGAGAAGAAAAGGCGAACTAACGTTTTATTTCTACCTCCTTCATTTATAGGTCCGGAGTACTCAAGAGAGATAATAGTGGTGTGAGTCCTATATGAACGTGTAACGGTACGAGAGAACCTAACAACGCCGTACATTTTCTATATGGACGTGTGACAGTACGAGGGAACCTAACAACGCCGTATATTTCCTATATGAACGTGTACCGTAACGAGAGAACCTAACAACGCCGTACATTTCCTATATATGAACGTGTAACGGTGCCAGGGAACATAACGACGCCGTACACTTCCTACATGGACGTGTAACGGCACGAGGGAACCTCACAACACTGTACAATTCCTATATGAACGTGAACACCACTTTACAGCGATAGGAGAATACTTCTACCCATACTCACGTGACCATTGTCATATTTTCTTGACGAATCTCTGGATCTAGAGGAAGCAGTAACGGTTGCATATCCGGTCCATCTAGACGAAGATTGTTGTCTTGGATACGAGAGGTTATCAAGGTCAGCCTGGTGTTCTGTCTTATTGTCCACATGTCGTTGTCCTTGGTAACCATCCAATGTCTGAAAAACATTAAAAACGTTCAATTCATACATCACAAAAATCAACTTTTATGTGGTCTATTTTAATTAAGCATATTAAACGAGAACTGTCTCAGAATAAGCCGGTGCGTTCTACTGACAACTTGTATATAAATACACCCTTCTTTCAAATATGAAGCTTGCAAATATGTAAACATCTTTATAAAAACATCAATCACAGTGAAAATATTGTCATACATACCCAACTTCTGTCAACAAAGCAACAAGGTAGAATGTAAGACAAACGTTCAGTCTGTATATATACAGTTTCATAAACAGTTTCCTTAAAAAAAATGTCAAACTTTTATTGTGCTGATGCAGACAGGCAGTGGACTCCGTAGCCAAGTGGCCTAAGAAGCTGTCGTCTCATAACCACTAAACTCTCACCGCGGAGGCCGTGGGTTCGAACCCCTTTCAGTCCTCCAAAAACCTTATATGAAAGATTGCCAGTTACTTGCGATATTACGTTGGTTCTGCTCAGATTCATTCTGAAGTTACTTTACTCCAACAATAAAACTGTATATGAACAGAACAGAACAGAACATATATTTTATTAGGAGTTTTACAAAGTACATCATCATACTATATATAATATACAATCAATATCAACATATAGTCACTTAGCAGCAATGATTAAATTCATTAAAGTATATAACAAAATATTTAATGAATGTTAATAAATGAAATGAGGATGAACACTATGCTTAAACAGTTAGCACTGGTTTTTTTTAATTTCTAATGCCTCTTTTATATATCTTGAAATATTATATAATATGGTTTTATTATGTGAATTAAGTAACTCTAAAAATTTGAACACAGAAGGTCTTTGGTAGTAATACTTTTTCAAATACTGTTTTCGTAAATTATTAAAACAGGGACATATACATAAGAAATGAAACTCATCTTCCATATCCCTTGAATTGCAACATAAACAATATCTTTCATATTTTGGAAATTTATTTCTGTCATATCGTCCAGTTTGTATTCTAAGAGGATTAACAGATAGTCTTAATCTAGTGTAAAATAATCTAAGATTACAGGGCAATATATCGAGATAATTCTCATACTTAAATTGATGTTTGACAAGTTTATAAAATTCGAGCACTGGACTTTTTTCTACTGATCCAAACCATTGTTGAATGAAATTGTCGATAACCTTTTGTTTAAAAATATTTGGAAATACTTTGGGATTAACAAAACGATTATTCTCAAACATATAGGTGAATCCATAATCATTTAACATGGTTTTAATATTTGATACCCAGTTCTTACAACCTCTATTACAGTCATATAGCCCCTATTCATATAGTTTTTTTATCAATATATTTTCCGTATAAATAACTTTACACCAATAGCTTATGATTCTTACATATCGTGATATATATAATGGATATCTCCCAAGCTCTCCATACACACCCACTGTACACGTATTTAATCTAACATTCAATAAACGTTTACATAACTTTAAGTGTATTCTTTCGATTACTTTCGACTTGGTATATCCCCAAATTTCACTCGCATAACTTAAGATAGAACCAACGAATGCATCAAACAACTGGCATAGTAGTTTGGCTTTAAATGTAATTGTTTACAATTAAATAAGAGGGTATTAAAAGCTTTCAAAGATTTGCCAACCAAATGTTCCTGATTTAAATTAAAATTACCAGTATAATTAAATATTGTTCCAAGATAATTAAAATCATCAACAACTTCAATAATTTCTCCGTTATAAGTCCAAGATTCATTGGGTAACAACCCACCACGTTTTTCTAAATACCATTATTTTTGTTTTCAATGTATTTACTTTCAAGCCCCAATTATTACAATAAGTATGCAAACGGTTTAGATTATCCTGTAATTCAGAAGGAGATTTTCCTAAAATACCCATGTCGTCCGCAAAAAGTAACATTATCAAAACAATATCATCAATATTCAATCCTGAATCAACGCTGTTTTGTAAATACAGCTCTAAGTCTTCCACAAACAGAGAAAAGTATAGGCAAGATTACCTCCCCTTGTCTCAATCCCACAGCATATTCAAAATATTCAGAATAACTATTACAACTCTTTACACATAATTTAACCTTCTGAAACATGTCCTTAATAATACGTAGAAGTTTACCCCTAATACCAAGCTTATACAATTTTAGCCAAAGTGCATTTCTATATATACTATCGAAACACTTCATCATGTCAACGAAAACAACATATAAACGTTTATTATCATATAAATAATTCTGGATAATTGACATTAACACAAATATAGCATCAACTGTTGACCGTCCCTTTCGAAATCCAAATTGCGCATCTGAAATGATATCATTATTAAAGTACCTTAACCAGCATATATGAACGCTTCACAAAACCAAAATTATATGTACAGCCAAGCGTTGCCAATTATGAATCAGAATATGCAATTTATATGCCAAATACTCCATGTACACCTGTACCGCAGATCTCTCATCTGAGTGAGCAGTCATTCAACCAGGTCATATTAAGTAAATTGGATACCATTGAAAGTAGACAAAAGACAATTGAGAATCGATTAGGCAAGCTTGATATTATTGAAAGTCAGGTAAACACCTTAACACAGAAATTGACCCAGATGGACAATTGTGTATTTTCACTCGAGTCAAAGATCAACAGCTCTGGTCGCAAATTATCGGACATTGAAGCAAGCCGTAACTACGATACACAAATTTGTGACGAGCTCAGGTCTAAGCAATTAGATCTTGATCAACTGTTAAAATCTGAAAAATCTACAAGCGCCCGATTATTATCACAAATGGACAACGTGAAACGTGATAACAACCAGTTGAACGAAGATCTGGATTTGCAGACACGGTCCATGCGCGACAACCTTCTTTTTTTATAATGTTGAGGAATACACAACCGAGTCAGACCGCAGAAATGAGGATTGTGGTGACAAAATTCTAGATTTCTGTGAAACCACTCTACAAATGCCAGATGCACGTTCTAAAGTTAAAATCGATAGAGCACACAGAATTGGTAAAAACAACCCTACCAAAAAACATCCTATAGTCGTAAAATTCAATTACTTTCGTGACAAAGTTGACGTTAAACAATTAGTGTAAAACAAATCGGACAGTACGACATACCGAGTTAGTGACCAATACCCGAGGCCTATCCAGGAACGAAGAAAATCACTAATTCCGATGCTGATAAAGGCTAAAGGAGAAAACAAACGTGCCGTATTATCGTACGATAAACTGTATATCAACGGCGTCAAGTACACGGCAGACGATATTCCGACAGGATCCACATCGACCGGAACTGAACCAATGGCCACGTCTGTGACACGTGCATAGGATGATGCTGAGAAGCAGCTTAAATTTCTTTTGTGGAATGTTCAAGGTTTATCAAATAAACTTTCGGACAATGATTTTTTAAATTGTATTAACAACTACGATGTGCTATTATTTACAGAAACGTGGAACTCTAAATTGACAAATGTAAACATTGATAATTATGCGTGTTTCTCCTGTCCTAGACCAAGATCAAATAGAAAGGCTAAGAGAAACAGCGGTGGTGTTATAATATATTATAAAGAGAAATTTTTCAATCAAATTGAACTTGTTAAATTGAATCTTAATAGAATAGTGTGGTTTAAACTCAAAAAGTCGTATTTTGGCACTGAAAATGATCTTTATTTCTGAACATGTTACATACCACCAGAGGACTCTAAGGTTTATAAAAATGCGTCCTCCCCTCTATACGAATTTGATTTTTTTGAGCATTTGAATAATGATATTTGTAATTATAGCGCATATGGGGATATCTACATCTCCGGTGACCTCAATTCTAGGACAGGTAAAAAGCCAGATACTGTGTACAGTATAAACTTACAACGGTATGTTAATATGCCTCAGGATAGTATACCTGCGCACGATATACCGGCACGATCATCACGTGATCATACTATAAATAGTTTTGGGAACAAGTTATTGAGTCTTTGTAAGGAAAATGATTTATGTATTGTTAACGGACGATTAGAAGAAGGTAATTTCACGTGTCACAATTTTAGCCACAATCGTACCGCAGCAATTGTTGTCGATTATTTGATTACAAATTTTAACAATTTTCCTTTTATTACAAATATGAAAGTAATCGAAATAACAGAATTTTCGGACTATTGTCCTGTTGAATTTTCGTGTAATTTTGAAAATATGAATGTGTACAAAACGGATAATCTAACCCATGATAAAATTATATGGGAAAATAGTGATCCACTTGTTTTTCAAAATTGTTTGGATGATAAAAAAACATATTTTTGACAATATTACTCAAAATCTGATAACAAATAATACTGATATAAATACTTGTATAATTGATTTGTCGGATTTGATATACGACATATCGTTCAAATGGACGAACATTAAGTTAAACCCATTGCAAAAACGCATTAAAAAGGCAGATTGGTTTGATGATACCTGTAGAACTATTAAAACTCAATTTTTTAACGATAAAAGAAATTATAAAAACAATCCATCAGAAAAAAATAGAATACGTTTCATAAATAGTAGGAGTATGTTCTCTAAAGCAAAACGGAAAGCAAAAAACAAATATTTTACCAAAGAAAAATATAACCTATCAATATTAAGTAAAATCAACTCTCGAAAATTTTGGAAATATATTAAAAAATACAATTCGAAAAAGGTTATAAATACCTCTGGGATAAATGTAAACGATTTTTTCGAACACTTTCGATCATTATCGAATACACCACACAGCCAATTTGTACCAGATACTGATGAAAATGAGAGACAAGAGTCAATAAATATTGAAGAACTTGATTGCCCTTTTACTATATCTGAAATAGCTAAAACTATTTCATCTATGAGACGACATAGAAGTTGTGACTTAAGCAATAATGTAGCAGACTTCTTTATTGATGCAAATGCTTTTATTACACCGTATATTGTTCAAATTTTTAATAAAATATACGATACAGGAATTTATCCGGACTCGTGGGGTAAAGGGTTTATTGTACCAATTCACAAGAAAGGCGACCGTGATAATCCCTCCAATTATCGTGGAATAACTCTTATAAATGTTCTATCTAAAATATTCTCGCTCGCTTTAAGAAACAGAATTAATAAATGGTGCGAATCTGAAAATGTGTTCAACGAACACCAATTTGGCTTCAGGGACAATCATAGCACGACAGATTGCATTTTCATTCTTCATTCGATTATACAAAAAGTACTTGTGTCTAAATCTAAATTATACTGTACATTTATAGATTATGAAAAGGCTTTTGATACCGTTATACATGATGCACTGTGGGTAAAGCTCGTCCAATCGGGTATAAGTTGCAAAATGATTAATATTATAAAAGCGATCTATAGTAATGTTAAATCTTGTATAAAATCACCTAATATGACTTTTTCAGACTTCTTTGATGTAACCCTTGGTTTAAAGCAAGGGGAGCCCTTGTCACCATTACTTTTTATTTTGTTCATCAATGATATAACCGAAAATATTGATTTTAACCATTTAACTGATAAGGACATTGATCAATTATCTATTTATATGTTACTTTTTGCCGATGACATAGGTCTTTTTACGACTGATCCACATAGTTTACAATTACAACTTGATACTATTTTTCAAATTTCAGCTAAATGGGGTTTAAAAATTAATGTTAATAAAACAAAGGTATGCATATTTGAGAAAAGAAAGAATTACATCACTACGAATGGTTTATCAATAATGAGAAATTAGAAACAGTAGATACATTTTCTTATTAAGGAATACGTTTTTCATATACAGGAAGCATGGCAAATGCCATAATAGCTCTTCAAGAGCAAGCACTTAAAGCGTATAATTGTTTGCTTTCGGTGTTTAGTAGAATCAATGTAGATATTAAAACCAAGTTACAACTTTTCGATTCAATGGTTTTACCTATACTTTTATACGAGTCGGAAATTTGGGGAATATATGAATTTAAAGATTTAGATAAATTACACATAAAATTTTGCAAACATATTTTAAGTGTAAAACAGCAAACTCCGAACATAGCTGTTTTAGGTGAACTAGGTAGATTTCCTATATCTGTGATTGCTAAAGAACGTTCCATTATGTACTGGACAAAGATCATGAAGCAACCGAATTCAATTTTGTATAAATTTTCAATGAAAATAATCGCAAAAATCTGACACGTTTACGTCTTAGTGCCCATACTTTAGAAATAGAATCAGGCAGATATAATAATGTAGAAAGAGAAAATCGAATTTGTAAATTATGTTCCTTAAATGTTGTTGAATCAGAGTATCATTTTCTCTTATGTTGTCCAAAATATAGAACAATAAGAACTAAATATCTCAAAAATATATCATTTCCAACAGTTAATAAATTTATAAATCTACTTTCATCTACAAATAAACGACTAGTGCGTAATACATCAAGATATATTACTGAGGCTTTTACGCTTAGAAAAACTACCTTGAATACAATGACTGCTTCTTAACTATATTCACTTAAATGATTTATTGAAAATATAATGTCTAGATTTGTTATCTCACAATATTTGACTGTTTGTTTGTGAATGTCTTATCTATGTTTATATATTGTGTGTCTATGCCATATTTGTTTAAATATTCTCTGTAAATGTCCATAGGCAATTGTGTATTGTCGTTATGCCAATAAAACTGAAACTGAATTATTATTACACAATGTTTCAGTCCTTTTATTGAGTATGGTGGTAAACAGTTTAGATAAACAACTTACCAAGGTTATGCCTCGGTAATTATTAACATCGCTCACACTACCTTTTTTGTGAATAGGGATAATCACCCCCTCTGCCCACTTATCGGGAAAAAAGCCTGAGGTCAAAATAGCATCAAAAATATCACATAAATGTGAGCCTAAAATATCAATACTTTCAATAAAATACTCATTTAATAAGAAATCGCTCCCAATCGATTTTCTAGCTTTCAAACATTTACTAGCGCTCAATATTTCAGAAACAGTAATTGGCTGGTCTAATTCCTCGAATGAACAACAATTGTTATCAAAATCATTATCAGTACAAAAAGATTCGGCATCTTCATTTGCTGTCTGAAATATATATTTACTTAAACTAGCAAAATAATTTTGGAATTCCTCCAATGAGATGTCATTACTTCCGGCATGATTATTCTTTTTCTTAAAATATTTCCAAAATTCTTTAGGTTTACAATATTTTAAATTCTCTATATCTGATATTTTTTTAATTCAAAACATCGCTTCTTTTTCTTAACGGTATCTTTATATTCTTTTTTACATTTGCAGAAATGCTCCCTATTTAAATCTGATTTACAACAGTTGTATATACGTAATGCTTCTAAATATTTGTTCTTGGCAATAACACAATCCTTATCAAACCATTCCGCATGTTTTACAAATGACTGGTCAGAAAATATGACATAACTTTTATGTATATAACTTTTTGAGAATAATTGATCCGACACAGCACGAACTATATTGGTAAAATCATTCATAACATCGTTGACAGAATCTCTATTTGAATAATCAATATTCTTTGTCAATTTATTAAAATCAGAAAATTTATTTATTAAACCTGAGCGAAAACGCTCACGAAGCAAATTATCCCATTTATACTTTACGTCGCGCACATCTACAGGTAAAGCTGAAGGTCTATTACAACACAAAGGTACACACATCCGTATTAATACCTATTCTACCGTTTACTATGCGTAAACAAGACGATTCGCATAACTCAAGAAGTTTAACACCCTGACTATTACATGTTTTATCAAGCGAGGACCGGTACATGGGTATATCGGGAACATAATCAATATCATCTGTACAATTATTTACCTTGTCTTGTATAATAAAATCATGTTTAGTACCAACTCTGCTATTCATATCACCCATAACATACACCGACCCGAGACTTTCATAAAAAACTAGATCATTTTCCAGAAGTTCAAATAAATCAACATTACCAATATTATAAGCAGGGGAATCTTCCCCCCATCAATAAATTCCACATACATATACATCATTATCAAAATTAAAGAATTTGTGATCAAGTTTAATCCAAATAATGGTGTCCAAGCTACTTTGTACTACCTCAATACCATTTTTTAAAGATTCCTTGTAGTATAAAACAATACCACCACTAGATCTTTTGGCATTACGATGTTTAAATTTACGGTAAAAAATATGTGAAACATATCCACTCAAGCCAATATCACTATTAGTACATGTCCATGATTCATATAAGAATTATCAGCAATAATATTTACAAAGTCACAATTGTCTTTCTTACTCCTAGTAAGTCCATGAACATTCCATGACAGGAAACGTAGTTCACCCTCTGCGTAATCCTAGTCCCTCACTGGCCTACCGTTGATATATAGGGTGTCGTAAGCAATCCACGACGTGTCCCATCTGTCCCTGGCTGCTCTCATCTTAGGTAGAAGCCTCTTCCTCTTCTCTACTACCTCTCGTGGAAATTGTTCATTTACATAAAATGCGGTACCTTGTAATGTTTTTCACTGTTAACGTACGAGTTCTCTTTCTTTGAACAGCGTAAATTTTGCGACAATCGCCCTGTTCCTTCCCATGGCCTTCACCCCCATTCTGTGTACTCGCTCGAACCCGATATTGTCAACAATGTCCTTCGCTACCTTCATCTTCTCGTGAATAAAGCTACGTACTACAGCTTCTGCAGCTTCCGCACTCTCCCCCGAGGCTTCCGCAATGTTACTAAACACCAGATTGTTTCTCATGGACTGCGATTGTAGGTACACAATTTCATCCCGGATTACATCCCTCTCCTTCTCTAATCCCACAACTTTATTGTTCACAATCACCATATGAAAATCTACACTTTCTGTCTTCTCCTCAACTCTCGTTAATCTCTCATCTGACTTTTTATTATTTTCATCTATGATGACCCACAGCTTTTTCAGATCGCGGTCGAACCAATCAACTTTCTTCTCTAAGCTCTCCAGAGCACCGAGCCTCTTGTCCATGGCACATATTTTATTGTCAATTTTCTTAAGATATGACATTAAGTCCGCATTTGTCGGTTCTATACAACTTTCCGCTATAACTGATTTTTTTAACTATACACACATTGTCAGTTCCAGTTTTCTTCGTTTCAGCATCAAATAAAACAGAGTTGGTTTGGCTCAAAATTTCACTCACCGGAATGTTATCAGTATCCTCAGACGGGCCTCTGGTTTCGAAAAGTTTGTTGTTTTGTTCTTCACTATCACAACTGTAACGTGCACCGAGCGGATTGTGCACACAACTACTAATATATATGATATATATGAATTTTCCTTGGACTACTTGCCGTTTGATTTAAGATAAATGGTGAAATAATTTTCCTCAAGCTACTTTGCTTTATGATTAGATGACAAATGATTGAACAAATGATTCGTGTTTAAAAAAAAAAGAATAATCACGTACAATTAACTTTACATATAAAACCAAATTATAAAGGTTTCGAACTAACGTTTCAAACCAACGTTTCGCACAACACTATGCCCAGAACTCTGTTTTAAATAAATAAAACTAGTTCTACAGCACTCCAAACAAATGCCCAAGACTCTGTTTTAAATAAATAAAACTAGTCCTGCAGCACTCCAAACAAATGCCCAGGACTCTGTTTTAAATAAATAAAACTAGTCCTGCAGCACACCAAACTCGAAACTCCGAGCTGCACCAAAGTATCAGACTTACGTCTCAAACACTTGCTCAGGACTTTGTTTTAACTAAATAAAACTAGTTCTGCAGCAATGTTCCAAGCCTGTCCCAACACCTGTCTGAGGCAAACAATGGCACCCAACAGACTACGACCCGGAGCACTGTTCACAAGTTTCAGAGGATTCTGCAACTCTGAGTTGAAACTGTACTTCTGGGAATCCCTCGTTCACTTGTTACCTCGGTCCAAAGTCCCAGCCTGTATTACCAAATAATAATAATTAATTGATAAATTAATTATGCAAAGTCTTCTTGCAGCTCCTTCTCCGTCGAGTTGTAACATCAGACTGACAAGAATACAGGCGGTCAGCTGCTTATATAGCAGAAGTCACATGACCTAGTCACATGGCTTCAATCGGGCACTCTTAGCGTTGTTCGACCACATAATGATGTTCGAGATTATGCGATTCAATTGCATTAGTATCCTTAATCACAATCAATAAGCGTCTACCTGACAGTTTATTTACTACGTTTTCTGTACGTTTATTAATGTAACTTAATAAACAATAAGGAATACTTAGACTATTCATATATAAAAGGTAAATATAAAGTTATCAACCAACAGAAAAGTATAATGGCGTAATACGCTGATGTTATGGATTTCTATATGTGCAAGGCGTTTTTCGTCACATTACCCACGCCTCCGACTACAAGCGTCCCGCTTGATCATAAAACCATATTTATCATCCATAAAACATACACTCAACTTTAATAGATAATACAAAATAGAAAAAAATATCGGCATATTCATCGAACACAATAATTTGTCCAGAACTATATATTTGTTCATGTAAAACTTAAAAAAATTGCTAAACAGATCTCATTATGTTTTTACAAAATTATGGGGAAATGGTCCATTGACAACATAATCTTGCAAACTACATGCATATCAAACATGATTAAAAGTCTCAGTTTCCTAACTTACTTCATCAACTTATCTATGCTCCATAAAAGTTCCTATACAGCCAGAACTAAATTCTCCTTTAACCTCGGAAGAGTGTTTTATGCTTCCTGCATCATGCTGAATGTCAGCCCTTCTGGTCGTTTTTCTAGTTTCGCTTCTTTTACTTTTATTGAATTCAATCAAACTTCCAGTTTCAAACACATGTTTGGAATTAACGCTCTGGTCCCTGGAGCGTATCTTTATCTCTGTTTGCCTGCATAACATTTCATTCTTTCCAGGTCGGCTATTCAGATCACAACTTGTTCCAGCCTCCCCAAATGTATTTGTTTCACATTTTACATATAATTCAGAGCTAGTATCTACACTATCTTGAGCAGACATCACAGACTTGAAAGGTGCTCGGACTGGCACTGAAGCTGGTGTCATTTTACATAATATTTCTGTTGCATTAGTTTCATGCTCCTGCAGTGTTATAGTTTGGTCCAGCCTATGCTTTACTCCGTGCTTCCTTTTCAAATGTCTCCACAGATATGCAGTCTTTTTAAAAGTTGCATTACATTCCACACATGTTGGTCTGTCTTTCATGCACTTAAGCTTTTCTAATTTAGCTTTGCAAATGCTTTTGTTTTTGTATACTGTGTTAATAGATTCTCCCTGGTTTTGTATAAGAATAGATACCTCAGACCTTGAAGGTAAAACGGCCTGATCAACAACATTTACTCCGTAACATCCTAATCTTCCAGCTAGTTTTAACTTACATGACTTGCCTTTAATAGTTAATGTGTTGTTAGATAAATCAAGTTTACAATCTTGAGTTTGCCAAAAGTCTAAACCAAGTAAAACATCTAACTCAATATCTGCAACCACAATGTCACTGACACATTGCACACCACATATCTCTATGCATGCTGAAGTTTTGCCCTTGATATTGACTGGATCTCCTGATGCTGACAAGATTTGTGTTCTAAACGGTTTCAGTTCACTAGAACAAGGTCTAATAATATCCCATACTCTTGTAGAAATTATTGTGATAGTTGCTCCAGTATCGATTAAACATTCTGTCAATATATTATTCATTTTAGCATCAATATAAAGACCTGAACCAGCAGTTGCAACATGTTGTTTATCATAAGATGAACTAGGATTGGATTTGGTGTTCGCGTTCGGAAGCTTAGGACAATTAGATTTAATATGATCTTCGGATCCGCAATTAAAACATTTCCTTTTTCTGCTGACTTCAACCCGAGAGTTCTGTCGGCCATGCTGAAATCTTTTACTTTGGTTGGTATTTGCCTCCTGTGGTTTCGAAACCGTCCTCTCATGCGACCATGATTGGAATGTCTTGCTGAGATCTGAAACTATGTTTTTGAGACCTTTTAATTCTTCTCTTAATTCTGTCTCTTTATCTGAAGTTGATCTCAAATATCCTTGTCCTTCCATATGCTTCCTTTCAGCACGATTATACGCTTCAAGTTCGACTGCATGCCGAACAGCATCGTTTAAATTTAACGGCCTAGCTTGTTTGATACGAAGTCTCATGTCTGAGCTTATGAGAGAGTCCATAAACTGCTCTTTTGCTAGAGTTTCCCGAACATCAGTTGGTGCTGTTGGATAGGCTAAATTAGTTAGCCGTCTGACATCCTGACCAAGTTCAGACAGAGTTTCTGACGCCTTTTGCTTCCTCTCACGCAACTGAACACGGTATAATTCAGTTTGATTAGGTGGGGCAAATCTTTCTTCTAAAGACCGTACCAGCTCGTTATAGTCATTAGCATCTGAACTTAAATTTCCGAAAACACCCTGAGCTTGTCCTCTAAGTGATACAGCCAAATAAAGTCCTTTCTGTTCTTCTGTCCAACTATTTATTTTTGAACAAGCATCAAAATGAGCTTTATAGTCCAGCCAACTGCCCGAACCATCAAACGTTGCTGGTTTGACTTTTACTCCATAACCATTCCCTGAGCTAGGTTTCGAACTACCAGGTTCTGCACCTACTTCTTGTTTTGGTGTTGAACATGTCTGTTTCGGGTCAGACTTCTTTCGTTTTGTAACAAAACGGTCAGGTTCCTTGACGAGTGTTGTCTCAACCTCATCATATTCCTTTTTAATGGGACTGCACCAAGGCGGAGTCCTGAAGCCAACACCAATCTCTGTCTTCAAACATTTCTTTAAACCTTGTCCATCCTCCATCTTTGATACCTTTTTCAATGCTGAACTGCTCCGTCCTTCATTTGTAGACATGCCCAATTCCATGTTTTCTATCTGTCGTTCAAGAAATGATATTTCAGTCTGAACCTTACTCATTTCGTTTTGCCGTCTCAACTCCTGCAAACGTTCATCTAAACTTTGCATCCTACTATTAAATTCCTGACTATCATCCATATTGAATTAAGTATAGGTAAAGTAATAACTGTAGATTATTAAAAAAATATCCCACCGCTGCCACCAATTTTTGTAACGTGCACCGAGCGGATTGTGCACACAACTACTAATATATATGATATATATGAATTTTCCTTGGACTACTTGCCGTTTGATTTAAGATAAATGGTGAAATAATTTTCCTCAAGCTATTTTGCTTTATGATTAGATGACAAATGATTGAACAAATGATTCGTGTTTAAAAAAAAAAGAATAATCACGTACAATTAACTTTACATATAAAACCAAATTATAAAGGTTTCGAACTAACGTTTCAAACCAACGTTTCGCACAACACTATGCCCAGAACTCTGTTTTAAATAAATAAAACTAGTTCTGCAGCACTCCAAACAAATGCCCAAGACTCTGTTTTAAATAAATAAAACTAGTCCTGCAGCACTCCAAACAAATGCCCAGGACTCTGTTTTAAATAAATAAAACTAGTCCTGCAGCACACCAAACTCGAAACACCGAGCTGCACCAAAGTATCAGACTTACGTCTCAAACACTTGCTCAGGACTTTGTTTTAACTAAATAAAACTAGTTCTGCAGCAATGTTCCAAGCCTGTCCCAACACCTGTCTGAGGCAAACAATGGCACCCAACAGACTACGACCCGGAGCACTGTTCACAAGTTTCAGAGGATTCTGCAACTCTGAGTTGAAACTGTACTTCTGGGAATCCCTCGTTCACTTGTTACCTTGGTCCAAAGTCCCAGCCTGTATTACCAAATAATAATAATTAATTGATAAATTAATTATGCAAAGTCTTCTTGCAGCTCCTTCTCCGTCGAGTTGTAACATCAGACTGACAAGAATACAGGCGGTCAGCTGCTTATATAGCAGAAGTCACATGACCTAGTCACATGGCTTCAATCGGGCACTCTTAGCGTTGTTCGACCACATAATGATGTTCGAGATTATGCGATTCCATTGCATAAGTATCCTTAATCAAATTCAATAAGCGTCTACCTGACAGTTTATTTACTACGTTTTCTGTACGTTTATTAATGTAACTTAATAAACAATAAGGAATACTTAGACTATTCATATATAAAAGGTAAATATAAAGTTATCAACCAACAGAAAAGTATAATGGCGTAATACGCTGATGTTATGGATTTCTATATGTGCAAGGCGTTTTTCGTCACACAACCACTACTTCCTCTGTTCCGTTTATTCTTTTTATTAGTCATTATATCTCCATAATACCATAGAGCACTTGCATTCACTTACTGAAATATTTATCCGCCTTTTTTTATAGTTAATACATCCTTTTTATTCTCAAATTATCGGAGCAACAAATTTTGCGACCACTCGCTTGGACCACGTGACACATATAACGATATGCAATATATAACCTGCAATGTGTTGAAAATGAAAGTATGTTCAACCCCATACATAATACATTGTCAGACATTCCCATTTATTTTTGTAAGACTTAAAATCCGACTAAAACGTTGATTTTACTCATTGAATTTCTCCAATTATAGATTCCCACGACATGTAAGCCAAGAAACAATGTGATCGTTTTCCCCATCCCTCACTCATGCAGCGCCCCAAACCATACAGTGGTTGACAGTTTAACAAAAAATTCGCACTCTTTTGAGACCAACATAAGTTTACTCACACCAAAAATGCAACATGGGTCCCATAACATTGATTTGATTTTGTAGAACTTAATGATGAATGAAACCAAATCGCATTGTATCTAAAAATATATATATTTCGTTTTGTTAAAAATGAAAAACGTGGACAGGTGTGACAAATTAATTCATTAAGGACCTGATAACAGGTAAAATTATAACTTATTATTTTAACTATGTTTCCGGAATGTCAGCGTTACATGTTTACATGTAAATAGCATCATACGAGATTAATTACTGGGTTGAAAGGTCTGGGCTGTGTTCAGTTCGGTTAAACGTTTGATAAAGTTAGCTAACATATTTTCCTTGACACTGGCTCAACCTCAAATTAGCACACAGTACGCAACAATTTTAGGGAACCAGGCATTAACCATGTTAACTGTTTAACAGTGCTAAACGCAGCCCAGTATTGTATACTATAGCCTAAACTCACAGTTATGTGTAAAATATGTAACGTTATAACTAGAGGTTAATGTAGCACGATCATTACATATATGTGGCATATAGTATATGTATTCACAACGTGTACGCTGAATCACGTGTACTGAATAATAATGTGCAGTCCGGTCATGGACCCATTTGCATAAAATGTGTTACTTGATTAAACAGTCATATTTGTCAACTAGCAGAGCCTATACTTACAGGACATATAATATATATATATATATATATATATGTGTGTGTGTGTAATACATCGCTGTTACCTACAGGCCATATATATGTAATACATCGCTGTTAACTACAGGACATATATATGTAATACATAGCTGTTAAATACACATGCGATGTAAACACACATATCCAACACGTGTCTTCATAGTAACAGGAATAATACTTAAATAATAATAATACCTTTACCAAATAGCAAATACTATGACAAGCCTACTAAATATTAGTCATGATGAATATAACGGAAGGTACCCAAACCCCTCCATGAAAATGGCGCCTTTGTTCACATAAACACTGAGGTAAATATATTACATAGATGTCGAAGATACCATCCTATATTAACTATAAAGATTGAACATAACAATGAATAAGAGAAAAAACCTGTCAGCCACTTTTCCTACTGCCATTCCGAGCTTTGTTAGTGTAGCCGCCTGCAGGTCCGGTTTGAGCTCCCTCACTGACTTCACCGGATACACGTACAGTTGAGACACTTTCCCCACATACTGTTTCTGTTTCCGCATCCATGAAAGGGCCGTTCCTTTCAACACGGCCAACACTGCGAGGAACCCGAACATACCAGCGGTATCTTCTGTCATTGTGTTAACAATAGTTAGTTAACAAGTGTATAAGTCGGAACACCAACCACAAAACACACTCCGTCCAGGACACTTTAGATTTACGGTAATGAAAAAGAATGAAGTATGACCTGTATACACCCTGCCATATAACTTCTTTATCTGACATGTCAGTATGTATAGACATATTAATGTTATGTACAGTATACGTGCACTCTAAATAAACCGTGTTGACCTATTAAATTTATTGTTTTTCATTAAGAATGCAGATCTTTACAAATACGTCGTGGTTGGTCGACAAGTAATGTAAAAGTGTTTCTTCTACACGCATGATACAACGTGTACCTGTGACGGAGTGATATTGTGTAGTTTATAAATGTTTCATTTCAACTATATAAGCCGGTTGTTTAGTGCTGTCCGGCACTGTTCAGCTATCATGCCCCAGACACGAGACTAAACTATGTCACATGCTACCTATCTGACTCACAATCGACCTGATAAATGACGATATATTGCGTCATGTGAAATAATAATATATATGTTTTATTATTTGTTTACTAGATTAATCTCTCTCACGTGAGAGACAGACAGACTTTAAGAAGTAGTAAATTTTTATTACTAGTAAATTTTTTCGTTATATATTCACCATGATGTTACCCTATTTTCTGACCCGGCAGTCAACACATTGAAAAAAAATTTATTCATTCATTCATTCGGTCATTCGTTCGTTCGTTATTTATTCATTCGGTCGTTCGTTCGTCGTTTGTTCATTCATTCATTCATTCATTCATTCATTCATTCATTCATTCATTCATTTAAATATCAATCAGTCAACGTGAAACGATATATATTTCATGGTAGACGTTGACTAATGACCAGGAATGGACAAATAAGTAAGTTACATCGTAGATTAAATGGCGAGTATACAAATACTTACGACATTTTTCTTTGCTTTGTCATCTTGTCTGTGGCTAAGAATTATCCATTTTGACGCATCCAATCTTTTTCTTCGCCTAAGAACGAAT
>CM055897.1:2747500-2750000 GCA_029582155.1 Panopea generosa | reverse complement strand
TGTGTATGTGCACCAATTAAAGTAATTAAAGAGACTAAACTTTTGTAAATGGTGACTTGTACAAATTTCTACTTGGCCAGTGACTTGTACAATTTTCTACTTGTTCAGAACATCTGGCTATAGGATTGCACAGGGGAAGGTATTTTAACAACATTATCAGGCATGGTACTAAAAGTCTAAATATAGTATATCTATACTAAATTTTGTCTATTATCACTGTTACATTGGGCATATATTCACATTTCTTGCATAATTCCGATGAGCAGGGCGTAACCATTATCACTACTCAGAATTCATTTGGGTAGGGCATTATCACTACCCAGAATCCTTATTTCGATAACAGCGCCGGGCAAGGGTTAATGGCATGGGGGGAAAAGTGTACATGTGGAAGTTGATAATGGGTGAACAGTGCCTTGTAGTGACAATGCAAGCTGTACTCTAGGTGCAATAATGAACAAAAACATAAAAAAGGTATCGTAAGGTCTTCTGTATATTCCAAAAAGTAACATCATAAGTCTGAGTAGAACCTTTCAGGGGAAATTGGTTAACTCTAATAAATTGTATGTATATAGCTTGACTTGAACCAACAACTTCACATGTGACAGGTACCTGATCTTTAGCACAGAAGTGCTCTCAGTAATGGAGGGTTCACTCTGGCATCAAAATAAAACATGTGGGGCATGTGTTTGCTGTGCTCCTTCTTACTCTCTAAAAATTGCAGCTACTTTAACTTTTTATTGCCTTTCAAAGCGTTAACTTTTTATTTTTTCATGATATCTGTCCATTTTTCTTTAAAATACTGAGTCGAGACACAGCAATCAAACATTCTTTTAGGATGACCTGGCCAAATATGGCGAAATAGCTTGGTCAATCTTGATGATAACAAACAATTGTATTGATACACATGGTGCGTCGGCATATTATAGTAGTTGATATAATAGTTATAAAACTTTAATTAATGAGAACAGTGATTTAAATGCATTCTTTTTTTTTAAATTGGGTTTAACGCCATTTTTAACACATTTCAGGTTATATATGGCTTAACCAGTTTTGCTGGTGGAGGAACTGTCTACTACTGAACTACTGTCCTTCCGCAAGTAACTGGAAACTTTCTCACACAGTTTTTGGAGCAAGATTAAAACCTACGACCTTAGCGGTGAGAATTAAGTGATCTTGAGATGTTGCCTTATACCACTCGGCCACAGAGACCCTTTAAATGCATTCAGTCTACCATTATGCCCTCAACTTTAATCTCAGTCGGTCTTTTTAGGTCACCTGAGACTTTGTCTCAATGGACCTTTTGTCCATCATCATGCATCCGTAACAATTTACTTTTTTGAGTTCTTCTCAAAACCATAACCCTAATTGTAATGATATATTGTATATATAGGAGAAGCACTGGGAAACAAATAGTGAGCATGATTATGGACATATATGGGTCATTTATAAAAATTGTGAATTGCATGTCCAATGGGCACACAGTTTTGCCCTTGGAGTGAGGCCTACTTTACTAAATCTATATAAGAGAAATTGACAAAAAGTTATTTCTTATGACTGAATAGATTTATGTGGATGTTTTTTTGGATAATCATATGACTGATAAGGCCCATGGGCCTCTTGTTTAAAAACACATTATAAATTACGGTTTCCAACGTTGTATGTATTCATATGATTATATAAATATAAGTCGGTAACCTCCCTGTTCATGTCATGATGTAATTATTTCAATCAGAGAACAGTACTTATAACATACATTTATTGTTAGTTGGCCTTTTGCTTTGTTTTCATTAGAGTTTTGGTAAATACATTTTAAATTCTGACGGAGTTGTCTTTGTTACCTGAAACAATTTTCAAATTGTTTTTAGCTAGACTTTTCGAAGAATAAAGAGAGCTATTCTGCTCACCCGGATGTCGGCGTCCCACCTTGGTTGAAGTTTTGTGTGCAAGTCCCATTCTTAATATCCATTGCATGTATTGACTTGAAACTTAACAAAACACTTCGCAGTCATCAAACATACTATGATAACTAAGTTAGATAACTCATGGATTAATATAATGCAAATTATTGCCCTTGTTTGACTTAAAAATTCTGGTTAGTTTTGCTTGCAAGTACCATCTTGTCCATACTTCATCAACCACTCAATGTATTTGATTTGATTTAAACTTAACACAAGATTCCCAGTCATAAAACATACTACAATGAATTAGTTAGATAACTCTTGCATGAATAAAATGCAAATTATTGTCCTTATTTGACATATTAAAATTTTACCCGCAAGTACTATCAATTGGATCTCACAACCCTTGAATTGACAGTCAGATACATTATAGACTTAACGTATAACATGAATAAACTCCCAAGGTGCGATTCATTTTACAAAGTGGGGTTATTTATTTGGGACCGAGATATCAAAATTGAACCATTTTATAAAGTACAGATATTTATGTAAAAAATACCATAAAACACACAGCTGATGCTTTAGAGGTTTCAACCTGACTT